>JANHZU010001958.1:105013-119228 GCA_032468055.1 Acrochordus granulatus
AGTCTTTTTCTTTTCTTTTCTCTTTCATCTTTAGAGCACAGCTGAAATGTATAGGAAGCTGGCAACAGTATTGTTGGTGTCATAACTGCTTTGAGATTTAAAGACTTTCCTCAGACCCATTATTCTTGATTTTTTACCAGTCTGGATGCTTGTTGGAATCTTCATCAAATGAAGCATTGCTGTTTCACATATAATGTGTCAGCTGATACATTATTCTCAGTCTTCCAAGAATTTGGGGTGATCTGTACTGTTTATTTCTTCACATTTTTAAACTGCCCATCTTCCTCAGAGATCTTCCTCCCTCCCTACTTAACTGGAAGGGGAGAAACCTTGATCATGAAGGTGTTTTCCTCAGGGCGAAGCTTATCCATTGCACTCCTGGTATACTGACCCCTGAAATTTTTCCAAATGTGAGAAACTCATCTGCGTAGTTTGTGGGTTTCAACGGGAAAGGTCTAGGAAGAGAAACTTCTCTGCCATTGTCCCAGCCCAATGGAATATCTTGCCAATATCTAAGGTGAGTTTGGCCTCCACTCTGCTGGCTTTCCAGAAGGGAATTAAGACCTGGCTCTGCTGACTAGCATGCAGATGCAGGAGTGGGATGCAATAGTGGCTGGTAGCTTGAGGGTGCTCTCTCTTTTTACCTTTATTTTGTACAGATTTTTATGTGGATTTTTATCATTTTTTCACTTGTAAACTGTTCAGTCACTTAGACAGTGAGGTGTATAAATTTGATTAGTCATTTGTTTTATTAATCTGTTCAGTTTTTTAATTTATTTTTGGTTGTATTTGTAGTGGTTCCTATGTATTTGGATTGATATGTGCACTGAACAGAGTCACTGTGTGAGATGGGCAACTATATAAATGTAATAAACATAATACATACATATATGACAGAATAAAACAATAAAAACACAACCAGTAATTAAAAACATAAAGAGCAGAAAACAGCTTAAAATGGCAGCCAATAATGTTTGTGATATCTCACAATCAATAGAACCCAAAAGTGGGCTCATTCACACAATCAGGGTTAGACTTGATGGTTCTTCCTCTTCCTTTTATATATCTCTTCCTTTTATATCTCTTCCTTTTATATATCAGTTCTTCCTCTTCCTTTTATATATCATTTTCCAGCAAAATATCTGTCTTGTCCTACTATTTTTGAGAGTCTACTGAATATGATGTCTTCCTCCCAGCTCCAGGGAACTAGCAATTTTGCATCAAAGTAAGCTTCCACATAACACTTCCAACTATTTTCCTATTTACCATAGTGTTGGTGCTCCATCCTTACCCAGTGTAAGGTCTTGCAACACTCAACATTCCAGATCCACGATAAGACAGCCATATATGGCTGCAAAATGCAGTCCACTGGTAGATGGCAGCAAAGAGAGATAGAAATGCTAATTCACTGTGGTCACCTCGTGGTCATCTTAAGTACTGTATTCAGATCTAATAGTCCTACTCCAGGAATCCCTTTGTTACATCCCCCAGGCTGCCTCTGACCATGATTTCTGAACACAAACTTCCATTATTATGTAGAAAATATCTGAAAGCATAAGTATATATATTTACAATAAGGACATCAATGAATTTTCTCCAAACATCCCCAAAGATATTGATATTTTCTTTGCGGATGAAGGAGAAATTTGTATCCTATCAAAATAACCAATTTCTAGCTAATGTTTTAAATAAAAAGAGTGATTCAGCATAAACCTACATAATATCCAGTTCTTATTTCTCTTTTAGTCTGTTGTCCTATATCTTTACTTGTAATCGATATGTTTCTTATAATATGATAAGACAGAAATAATTTAGAATAAAATTGAAATAATTTAGAATAAAATTGAAACAATTTCTCAAAATAGAAATAAAGCACCATAAATGAAAGCACCAATGTAATTGCACACAATAAAATTGTTACCTGGCATTTTAAATCTACAGTAAGGTGATGACGACTGTACATTCATGGCCACCCCATATAGATAGAACTCAGTTTTGGAAGTGAGTCATGTCTATTGAGTTGCTCAATTGTCAATGTTATTTTAAATATCATTTTTCCCTTTCAAAAATATCTTTTAGTTATTTCCTGAATGACAGCACCGCTTAACATCAAGTTGTGCTTTAATGAAAACTTGCAAGCCAGTATCAAGGCAAAAGCCCAACTCAGAGGTAAAATTTATTGAAGAACCTCTGTATTTATCACTTAGTCTTATCTCACATGAGCAAATGATGAGGTATTGCTTGCACTTTTTCCCATTCTGCAAATATAATGAATATGGAATTCTTTAGCACAGTCTCATAACTGAAAATTCATCTGTAGAATTGGAGTGTTATAGACTCACTCCACAGCCAGAAAGGAAATTCAGTGATTGGGTGTGGGTTTCCCCCCATTTTTTCTACATACATTTATATATACTCAGGCTTCACTGATTGAAAAAAGGGTGTTCTTCCAAGTAAAAGTGCATCAGGAATCTTCTCTAATAAATTGCTATGTTTGATGCAATAGACAAAATATGATTTTGCTCAAATGTAAACCACAGTTGGGAGTACTGCTTCCAAGGGTGAAACTCTGAATTGCAAAACTGTATCAGTCACTGTATGTGCCAATGTGAGGCACATATTCACCTTACCACTGAACTGGTATGGATTCTTTGTAGTTCATGTAGCTTCTGCTTGCAGAGGCCAATTTCATTTTTCCCATCTAGTGAGTTACTTATAACCCATTTTATTTTAGTTAGGAACAAGTTGGCTACAGGTGCTAAATAGCAGGTAACAACTTAATATGAGTACATTGGTGAGAATGTAGGATGTTAGATTGTGCAGAAAGAAGTATTGTAATTAAATGGATACTTTAAAGGAACATGATACCTTTTCTTTGTTTTATAATTATCACTGTTTTTCAAATGAAGTTTCCTTAATTAAGCTTTTAGAAAACTACACCTGTTCCAAGTGCTCCACAGTGCTCAATCATACACAGAGTTTTGTTGCACTCAGAACTGCTACATAAATGTACAAAGAGACTCCCATGCAGGAGAACATCTGTTTAATAGTCTACCCCACATGAGTAAGTTGTAGTAGTGTAACATTGGAGATATTTATTTGGGAAAAGTGTAGCTTTTCTGAGCAGGACAACTGAAGATATGCTGAAATCCTGGCTCTCAAAATCAACTGTAGTTTCTGCTTTAAATTGCTTTTTTCTCCTCCTCCCTGGAACTTCCTTGCCCACAAAATGTATTTGCTTGTTATGTTTTTATCTCACTCTTCTCCATTCAAAGAATTCAAAGTAGCATACTCTCATTTTATTTGCACACTAGCCTGTGCATTAAGTTAGAAGGAAATTGATCTGTAATCATCCCAATGTCATACAGTGTCAATCCTCACCTGTAGTCAGTTTAATGGTCAGAAGAGACTGGATCTCACTGTGGATGGATTCAGCTCTAATTGCAGAGGCTGGAGTGGCTTCGTCTGTTCCCAGACTGGATCTTATGAAGCACGTCTGGGTTTGGATGACGCATTTCTTCATTCCTTGATGACCTCTTGTGATAGTAACCTTGAGCTGAACAGTTATATGTATCTTGGGTTGAAACTGTAGTCTAGCATATAGCTGGGTCTTCATTGTCTACCTTATTGAATAGAAAATATAAGCTTTGCTTTTAATATTATTGGTTGTCTTGCTCATATGTGAAATTTGCTGTAAAGAAACTCTGAAACCCAACAGGAATCATGGATAGCCCTATCAAACCAGATCTGAAACATTCAAATTTTCTAACCTAGTGTTCATTAATGCTGCCTGTTTTGTGACTCAGCCAGAAGCAGAATATCAGTCTTTTGTAGCTGTATCAAGTTTAACTTCTCCAAAAGCATCATATTGCTTGCCAAATATTCATTCTAATAAGATTTGCTCTTATAACCTGTATTGGACAACAGCATAGACATTTTTAGATAACCCAAAAATAGTTAAAGCTGAATTATTAGCTGGAGTTGAATATAAGCATAAACTATATTTAGGGAAAATACCAGGGAGTTAAGTGTGAACCTCCTAATTAAGGTAGCAAGATACATGTCTGACTGAAGCTCTTATTCTTCAAGTGATCTTCCTACCCAGTTGGCAATGTCTTGTCAAAATGGGTAGGTGGGACTAGTGCAAAATGTGAGATTGTTCACAATCAGGAAGGTATTCTGAGCTGTCCTATAATAGTTCTCTATCTGGGATAGCTTTCCAGGGACATGGTTTTAGATCAATCAACTCTAAGGCTAATCTTAGAGCAAAGAGTTTGTTTTTATTTCAAGATTTAGAGACCCTAGAAGGAAGGGCTTCTCCTTACATCCAAAAACATTCTAGCTTGCAAACAGGGTGTGTGCCACAGAAGACAATCACAATTATCCTACCCAAAGTGATATTGGGTATTAAAACAGAAATTTACAATTCAGTCATTTTCCTAGCTGGCCTTCCACCTTGATGTGAATAGAGACCTGCATTAGAGCTGCTGGGTCAACACATACCATATGTGAGAGGGTTAATCTGCAGTGCACTACTTCTACTTCAGCATCTTTTTCCCCTGATGGCCCTTTCATATTTTAGAAGTGAATGACTGTTGTCTACCATTAATAGTGTGCAACACCTCCTATTCTCTAGATAACTGCATGTGAACTCTAGACAAGTCCTAAAAATAATATTCCTTTTATCAAGAGCCAGGGTGTTGGTGACAAGTCTATTTTTTTTTCCTACCAAGAATGTGAAAGTGAGTGTGTTGGAGACTGCTAATTAATTCATTGCCGATGCAGACTGCCTGCTCTAAAGAAATGTTGAGGAGTTTTATGTCTATGCATTTCCTAATTCTGAGACCCATTCAATATTTTAATTCCAGTGTTTCCATTTAATGCTAATAGATTTTATACATAAATATGAGAGCATATTCTAATAGAATATTAATAAATCAGGTGAGGAGAAAAAGTCACATTAAGAATTTCATACCAACTGAGATATGGAAGTGTCTGTCACCTCATCAAGCTTCAGCCTATGGGCTATTTTATGTCTCATGCAGAGTAAACAAATCCATAATATCTGCTATCTGAACTGTAGCTTTAAACACTTAGTAGAGCATAAATCATAGCAAATAAAGTAGATCTTGCTTTTCATTAACCACACGTGAGGTGCCACTGTGGGACTATTCTGGTATCTTAAACAGTTCTAAATGTGTACTTAACTATATTTTACACATGCTCTTTGCTGACAAATGTAAAGAAAATCTAGCATTTTTCAAAAAGATTTTTCAGCTGAATGCAGGATCAGTTGCCTCCTTTTAGGGCCAGTATTTTTCAATAAAGTGAAACCAAAAATGTGCCTTTTTCTATTCCTCCACTTGGCCACATGCTATTTGCAAAAAAATGTTTACTGTATTACTGTATGGCCCAAATCTGAGAAGACTGTGCTGTCCATACATACAAATACTGGATGTCATCATAACCTGAGTTAGTAGCCAAACTGATTTTTCCATTTACTGGAACCCATTTCAGAAGTTACTTAGGTATTTTTCTTCCTCCTCCTCCTCCTCTTCCTCCCTCTTCACCCTAAAGTTACATTTTATTGTTCTTTCTCTAATCTATTTAATAAAACCACAGATAACAACTTCATTTACAGTATTTCATTTTTATGCAAAAAGTCCATATGAGGCTTCTAGTCATAAATTAATATAATTTCTTATTTCTAATCAAAAAAGTCAATTTATCCATTTCAACAACATGTATCAGTTTCACCAACCATTCTACTGTAGTGAATAGTATCATATCTTTCCATCACTATGCATCTAGTAATTTCACTGCTCTGCTTTTTTTTCTAATTTTTACATTAATCCTAAGAGGAAAAGTTTTGGCTTCAGTTGAATATTCATCTTTAAAATACTCTATGTCTGAAGTTGGCTGGGCCTTCATGTGTTCTATAAATGCACATTTGATGGCCCATGTTATCGAAATAGCAAGCTTCGTTCCTTCATGTGGATGTGGTTAGGGGCAACTTCTCTATCTAACAATGGTATCACCTAGCCCATACTTTCTCATTTTATGGAGGAGAATATCACAAAACACCATTAACATCTTAGTTAAGGTTGAGCTACATTATCTATGGTAGAGTATTCCCAATCCATTAATCTTAAATTATACATGAATCAAGAGTTCCATAGAAGTAAAAGAAAGGTGTATTTTTAAAACCTCTCCCAAATCTTTGGCAAGAAGCCGTGGTTCTGGATGAACTACTCGGAGTTTCATAGTAGAACGTTAGGCCTGAAAAACTGAAAGCTTGAGTGTAGCAATACAGGTGTACAACAGTAAAGTTAATATAAATATAGAAGAAGATGGAAAATTACTTTACTCCTGTAGCACTATAGAGAACATAGGCTGTTACTGGAGCCTGGAATCTTATAAGCTGATTTTAATGGCTGTATTTCAGAATCAATGGTGCTGGAATGATGTTGGTTATTTTTTCTCTATCTCTACTTTCTTTCTATAAAAGAGAAATGCAGTTGAATACGTTTGGAGGAAGGATGGATGTGGAGGTTCCTTTTACTCCAACTTCCTGCTTCCATTTATGTAAGAGTGAGGGTGCTAATTCTGCAAAGCTGTCATTTACTGAAAAGGTTTTGACAGGTCCATATTATAGCACTCAAGCTGTCAGCCGATAGGCAACCTGCTGTGGAGACCCACTTTTTGCAGAAAGATACAACATGGGGGAAAGGAGGAAGAATACAAGTCTGATTATGGAAACCTTAGTCTTAGATAACATCTACATAGCCATTGATTTCAACCTCTCAGAAAGGTTTTTGCACCTTATCACAGAATATCTTCCCTGCTCCACCTTCGTAACACTCTCTATTCTCCATGAGCTGAATTGCAGTTATTTATTAAGATAATTTACATGCTTATATTCCCAGGGTATAACAATCAATTTAAAAAAAATCAGATCAAAAATCAAGAAAATAGACTTTCTTGTATGAAATACAAGAACCGTTTAAAAGAAAGTGACCTTGCAGGAGAAATATAGCCTGGGAAATACCAGTTGAACCCTTCTTGCAAGAACATTGCATTATGACTTATGTTACCTGTTCAAACTAGTGTCAAAATCATACCAAGATACAAATCGCTAACTATCTTTTCTGGAAATGTGCTTGTTATTCCGCTGTTCTGGGAGAGTAACTTGCATCACCCTTGCAGAAAAGTCTGTCTACATCTTTCATTACCCCAAATATCCATGCATTGTGTTGTACCTAGCAGAAACTTTGGACACATCAATGTGCAGATCAACCCCTACCCCTGAAATGAAGATACAGTATTGTACCTGAGGTCTGGTCATCAAGTATTTCATCAAGTCTTTTCAGCTCGATGTAGTTAATGGCAGATCTGTTTTTGTTACATCTGTTTATTGCAATGTTTATATGAGTTGTAAAGTTGAGATGTGTACTCATTAGGCTCATAATGTTAAAAGCATAAAAATAGTAAAGTCAGATCAAAGCAACTGTGTCTTATGCCTCCACACTAAAAGTCCTGCAAAAGAGAATGTTCCCCCACCTTTGTAAATAAGAAAAGAGCAAACCATCTTTAAGAAAAGGAAACAAATGCCTCTTGAATGCCTTCTCTCTGTGCCGATAGGAATTAACATCATTATCACCAAATTCCATTGGCTACTATTTGTATATATCAACAATTCTGTGCAATTTAATCCTGTACAAGAATTAAATTTGCACAGAAAGAAACATGGTTCAAAATATTTACATTCTAGTTAGAATGTGAATATCTATCTTTCTATTGATCGATCTAACATCAAAGAAAAACCTGAAGCTCTTGGTGGAATCCCCCTTCCCAAAAATTTCTACTCCAGGTGCACATTCTATCAAAATTCAGTTCTCTTGCTCCTCCATCTGTCTGAGTAGGAATTTAGATTATTCTCTCTCATCCACACAGCTTTAGAGATGTGGGATGGAAGTTTGATTTGTGTACCACCATCTAGCCTTGGGGGGAAAAAGGAACAGTCTCCTTGCACACTAGATGATATTCCCAGGTACCACTAGGAATCTCAGGTGTTTTTTCAGGCTAATATATAGATCAAAGATACTAGGGAAACTGTTCATTATGTTGCAGCTGCGTTTGCTGCTTTTCAATTGACTAACAGCTGCAGGTAGTCCAAGTATCGTTGACCGTGGTGGGCGCACAAGGTTGGAATACCAGGCCCTCAAGCAGTGTAATTCAATGGAACAACTGTAATAAATTCTTTGCAACTAAGGATGGTCTAGCTGGAGAAAAAGTCTGTAACAAAACATTGCCAGATCGTAACTGACTGGTGAATACATCTGATTTAAAATTTAAATTTGCCAAAGACATCAAAAAGAGATTTATTCCTCCCCTTTCCCCCAAACATGGAGATACTGCTTCTTTGGAGAATTGATTTCCAATTCACTCCTTAACACCCCCCAGCTGTACCTTGTCGTTGTCTAGGCTTGAAGTGAAATGATAGTTAATGACATATTAATGAAAGCCTATTAGTTGATAACACATTTTCTAGCATACCTCATTACTGTTTTTCCCCCAGATCCACAAAGCTTCTTGATAGATGTTGCAAAACATTAAATATAAACCTTGTTTCAATCTGCCACCTTGTGTGCATGACAACGATCGTTTTATATAAAGGAATCTCCCTTCCCAATTATAATTCCTACCTTCAAATATCTGAAATAATTCCCATCCATCCAACTATCCATCCATCCATCCATCCATCCAAGCATTTGGCATTTATATTCAGGCACTTTCCTGATTTGGCCCTATGTGATATACTTCATATGTCCCTCTTCCAAAGAAATGGGGGAAGAATATACAGCAATATACAGATCTTTTAATTTCAACAGTCTTTCGATTGTTTAAGATAATGCCTAGCTTAACAGTAGTGCAAATCAACACTGAGCTTTGTGAGTCTGTATCTTATGTTCATATTAACAAGCTTTCTGATGTCTGACAATGGTAAAACACAAATCTTCTTGCATGTGTATTAAGATGTGGTAAGATTGGCAATTGGCATAAATTTGTGTTGAACCATATTTTGGTTTTCCATGTCCCAATACCAGGGTCCCACAACTCTAGTATGTGTGTATGGGTATAACTATATACATAAAACATAGAATTGAGTATTGATAAATTGTGAGATTAAACCATCTTTTTTCTATTTTAGTTCACATCCAGCCCTGTTAAATATATGTACAAATATTTGCATAGAAAAGTGTACTAATGGAGAATTAAAAGGTTAAGATTTCCCCTGCCAGTCATGGCCAGCTCTAGGGCGTGGTGCTCATCTCTGTTTCCTAGCCAAAGAGTCAACATGTCTGAAAATGCTTCCCCAGTCATGTGGTCAGCATGACTATACACTGAGGAGCATGGAGTCAACAATAGGTGAAACTATTGGAAACTTGTATGCATAAATGCAGAAGGCAAAAAAAAAGTTAGCAATATTGTATGGACCTTCATCTCCAAGCTTGATTTGAACATATAAGAATGATGCAGGAATAATATGCTAAAATAAGATTTTTTTCAACTGCAAAACTACTTGCTTCAGTCTTCAGAATGTCAATTCAGTGTCCCATTAGAGTGTAAGAATCTATTAAAAGTTAGTCAATAGTCAACAGTATTTCCATTTACTCTTTAGTTCTCAAATCAGTTCTTGTCAGCCCTTCATGATTAACCATTCTAAGAAACCAAAGTCATGTGGGCCAACACTGTTTTTATTGTAAGTTTATAGTAACAGAAACTTGCAAGTTTGAATGAGCTTCTCCTCTCCCTCCCTTCGTCTTCATGAGAATGAGGAAAGCTCTTGTCTAAGGTGTTTACTTAGGTTGCAGTTTCTTTTATCTATCCCTTTTCTTGGTAGTGGTTCTTCTTCTTGTCCTTCAAGGTCATTCCTTCTGCCCATTACGATTCTAGACTAACACATCCCTCTTTTTGAAAGTCACCTCATTTCAAATATTGTTTTGTTTCCCTTTTGGTGATACTGCAATTCGTGGTAAGTGTGTTTTACACTATTTTCCTGATTCTTCTCTTGCTTTACCAGATCTCCCAGCTCTTAAGTACAGTCAAGTGGCTAGGAAAGGAACATAAGCGACCTTATTAGCAAATTCAATCTTAATCCTTCTATTTTTAGTCACAATCTATAAAAATATAGATTTTTATATATATAAAAATATATTCACAATCCCTGTTTTGTTTTGATGTCAGGCTGCTTTTTTCTCTCTTTATAAAATCAATCTTCATTGAATACTTACCTTGATCTGCTTCTCAGTCTCTGAGCTCTCAAGCAAGACCTTACTCTGCCTTGTGCTGCTGACTTTTGAAAGAAGTGTAACTGGTTGCAAAAATGCCACCATGCTCCTCTTCCAGTATTCAAATTAACAGAGTTTGTTTTTAATTTGACAGAAGGAATAGCATTTTCACAGTGATATAGCTCCTTCCACATACATTCTCATATCAACTTCTTGCTCATTTATGTATCTATTTACTTCTGATGTTCTACCATAACCAAGCAACTTATACTGAAAACGTAGGTGAGAGGCTAAAAGTAAGAGTATTTGAAAGCATAGAGGCATGGGAAAATATTTGATTCCTGAATACAGCTGTTCTATCAGCTGGAGGGATGGCTAAGAAACCCCTGGTGTTCCCAGGCAGAATCAAGGTCATCTTGCAAGAGATCACAAAGCTAAAAACAAAGTAAAACATGTTATGCAGGGTTTGCAACACTGAAAGAATGATGGATAGACACATACAGGCCCATTCCAAATAGGAAAAAAAAAATCTCTTTATGTCTCATTTCCTGCCATGATGAGGTTCCAAGATGAAGTTTTCATCACATTGCAAAGGGCACTAGATACTACTATTTGATATGATACAGATACGTTGAAACAAAACATGTGTTACTCAGACTGCAAAATGGCTGCAGTGCTGTTTTTGATACCTTTGACTTATTTTGTTTTGTGTTTGGGACATATCTTTCAACTATTACATACTGGGGAAGGGAGAATTGAGAATTGCCAGAAAAAGAGGAGATAATGCTTACAGAGATTTTAATTTCCATAGAGATTCTCTTCTTCTGTCTTGTCAAGGGGTAGTAGGTGATTATTGGGGGGGAAATCATTAAATGGAAATTGTATTTACTTGAATACCTTTTTAAATGCTTAAATGGGTGAATAATCTTTCCCATTAATTAGAGATTCTGAAATATCAGTGAACAAATTCAGCCCTGCCTTTGCTTGCCCTCATGAAAGGGTAAAGGCAAAGAGCTGCTGCAAATGAGATGACAGGTCTGGGAATGGAGACAGGGAGAACCTTCCTCCCTCCCTCTCAGGATTCAGAATGTCAACTGGAAACAAAGCCTTCTTTTTATGGGAATTTCTGACTGCAAGGCCAGAGGTATAGATCTGGGCCTCTGATTTATTAAGAAGGAATATGGACTGCTTTCCTCCCTCCCTCCCTCCCAGGTGAAGCTTCTGGCTCCTTGCCCAGTTCAACTAGACAAAGATCAACCATTGACTTTCTCAGTCTGACTTCTGTGCTGTGTTCATCCAGGACTCAGAAATATTTTGAAGGTCAATTCCATGGTCAAAGTAAAAGTCTGTAGGGGAAATTGTTAAAGTTCTGTCATGCATTCCATTCCAATAACATTCCCCTTCCTAGCTTGGAAGAGGATAGTTTCAAATATGCTGCTGGGGGTGGTGTGTCACTCTTGATGTACTGGATTTTGACCAATGTTAAATTTTCTTAATTTTTCTTGGTGGAAATTCTGAAAATTGTAGTCATGACCCATCTAGACAAAACCTAGGTAGGGAAAAATCTACGGGATCTTAAAGGGTTTAATTTTGTTCCATATTTTCAACATCTGCATGAACCTTTTAGGAAAGAGATCATCTGGAAACAGGAGGCTGATGGTAATACTCAGATCTGTCTCAATTCTATCAATGAACACCTACTTCTCTGTCTCATACAAGATGGGATAAATTGGACAGTTTATATGGACTTGCATAGTTTTTTCATCTGTTATTTGTTTCTAGTGGCTATGTTTGCAACTGTGTGGAGGTTCAGACGTGTCCATTTATACAAGGGTCTTGAAATTATATTGATGAGTACAGATCAGATAGAGACCTCAGCCTCAGCAACTTAAAGATGTATGGACTTCAACTCCCAGAATTCCCCAGCCAGCAGAATTCTGGAAATGGAAATCCACACATCTTAAAGTCACAGAGATTGAGAAACTCTGGATTAAAAGAAAGATGTACATTGGCCCTCCACTGCCATTTGGTGCAAATCTGAGCAATGTGAGGTTGTGTACATCTCCCTATCATTTTCTACCAGGATATACCATTTGCCCATCTTCTTGAGGCTACCCTGTGGTGCACCTGAGTTAATACACTCTTTAGTTTCATAAATCAATATATGAACCTGGCCATTCTTCCCTGAGGCTGAAACAAATTGATTTTCATCCTTTCTTGACAGTGCTGTCTCAGGGCACAATCAATCTATATATGAAGATGTCAGTATTCAGGGTGTTATAATGTCAGACTGGCATTCCACCAGTCTTTCCTCTTCTCCCATATGAAGGATATTTGTTAACTTAAGAGGCATGCAAGACTGTTAAGGTAGGTTCTATAAAGCTGTGCAGAGCTTAGTTAAAAGATCTGTTGGAAGTTCCTTTGTCCCCATATCCCACTGACCTTAATTGAGGCCTTTTAGGTTGCTCTTTATATTGGTATGCAAGAAAAATGCTTTAATGTTAAGTATTCCACATACTTTGGCCATAAGTGAATATCCACAATCAAAAATAAAGCAATAAAGCTGTCATTTATAGAACATATCCATTATTACATATGTCCATAACATGAAATAAGAGGTTTAATCTCTGAAATTTAAATTGGGGATCCAGAATCCAGCAATTGTACTTTCTCTGGATTTGCAGGGCATCCCTAAAACATATACAGAATTGTCCTGCTAATACTAGCTCTGTATTAATGGGTCTTAATACAGGACCACAATGCTAGTTGTGCATCCTGGATCTTGTCACTCAGCTCATGGCAGTGAATTTTGAAATGCTGGAAATGTTAGTGTTTGAAGACTTAAATATTGGTTTATATGCAGTTTCTGAGATCTAAGTACAAAAAGATGCTTTTAGGGCAATAGGCAAATGTATACATATCAAATATTTCAAAAGCTGTTGACAGGTCATGCTATCTATGAAAACACATTGAAGTGAGTGCACTTTAGCTTGTATGTGAAGGTACTTTTTTAGCTTACTTTCCTATTTCACTTTCCAGTGTTCTACTAAGGATAGAAACATTTGATTGCTTCTGTATCAGATTTTGAATCCACATAGAGAAGCTGCTTTTTGCATCCAGGGAATCACTTCTCTCTCAAGTTGTAGGCTAAGAAAGGACTGAAACCTGTTGGCTAGGTTGGTTGTGGGGATGGTACAAAAACATTCCCATGTTAAAAAAAATAAACACCTTGGTAGAGAGCACAATGTCTGCCTGTCACTTCTTCTATCCAACCAGGATCCTAACATACAATATCTTTCCAGGTTGCTTGATGTTGTGCTATCATTTGTAGAATCCTTCCTATCAACAGTTGAAATTTAACATGAATTCTGAACATTTTTTCAATTTTGCTTGCTGATGGAGGATTAACTAGATTTTCAGCAGAACATATTGCACTGGTGAAGTAGTCAGTAGTTTTGTGCAAACCGTTCTTTTGCACCGTACTAAATTTAATGGGAAACTGTTTTCAAGGGAGGGGAAGTCTTTCAAGCAATTGGGAGACAGATTTCAGCAGAAGAATATAGAAGAGTGCAGCTTACATGAACATGTTTTGGGTTCCTAATAAGGATTATGGAATCTCCATATAAGATATTCACTCCAATCATCACAACTTTTTGCTTTCCTCAGAATTCCTTAAATGTTTCGCCTTCTCCAAAGCTCTGCCAGAATTTGGCTGAAAGTGACTCTCTGGCAACTCCATTCAAATCTCTCAGCTGTTCAGCTTTCTACATGATCTAGCTTCAAAGTCTGGAATAAAACTTCCAGTCTGTTTTTATTTATGCTGTTCAACTTCTGTAAAAAATATTGCTTGCTCTTCTTTATCGAAGAAAAAAAACAGGAAACCTCACTTTACAGCTCAATCCCTGGGCAGTCAGAGCAAGAAG
>JANHZU010001958.1:129355-148474 GCA_032468055.1 Acrochordus granulatus
GGAAGGAAGGAAGGAAGGAAGGAAGGAAGGAAGGAAGGAAGGCAGGCAGGCAGGCAGGCAGGCAGGCAGGCAGGCAGCCCAGAAGTGTAGATGCTTGTTAAGGTGAGTGTCATTTCAATTATTTTTGGGGGAGGATCATCTAAACTGCTTCCAGTTCCATAAATGAGGTGTTACTTATTCCTGGTCCTTTACTGTTACTGTGTGGAGAGTCACTCCAACTCTACTGGTACTGAGTTGTCAACATTCTTATTTAATTACTCATTTTTTTTCTTTGTCACTCAAATCAGATGACTCTGAACAACTTGCAAGACCTTTCTGAATTAAGTTTAAAACCTACAGTACAGTCAAAGAGCATAATAATCTTCTTCCACTTTCCATATAAACTTATGATCCTACTTCTTTGGTAAAGGTATTCAGGCATTTAATCTACACCAGTCCTCCAAAATGCTTAAAGTTTTAGGGCTGTCCATATCACCAGGGGTGAGGTGTTCGAAGACAGCCATCACCAAGAGGGCTTGCTCATGGTGTCTATGTATATTCTCAATCCAGGTCATTAAAAACATCTTGCACACCACATTTTAAAAAGGCAACAGGACTTTTATTTTTAGATATTACATAAAAATGTATCAACTCCAATCCAAGAGTTTTCTTCAGTCTCATATAAAAAAGAAAAAATGATATGGAAATATATGAACACGCTTCTCAAAAGAGGGGCAGGAAATTGTGAAACCCAATACCCTGGTTCTCATGTAATAAGCTGAAAAAACAGATTGGCAGTAAAGACCTCAGTAAAGAGAGATCTCAAGGTTTCAGTTTAATCACCTCTGCTCTAGTCAAAGGTCTGTTTTGCATACATGCCAAAGTGAAGTTGTAAACAGGGGGAAATTGAAATCTTGTCCTCCCCCCTTGTTAACTGAAGGATTTAAAGTCTTAAATCCTTATATGTTTCGTTTTTCTTCCAAGAATTTGAAATCTGCACTTTTGGATGGAGTGTTCTTTCTCCCTAGGATGAAAATGTACAACCAATGTTTCTGAAAAATTGCTTATGATGTAACATTTTTCATAGGGATGCATAGTAAGTTCTCTGTCTTGAATCTCCTGTCTGGACAGATTTCACATGGAGTAGGTAGAGTTCTTAGTCATAAAGTTTTTAAATGTGATAGCTAGTACTTCAAATGTACCTGGGAGGGAGTGAAGTTGGGATTGTTGCCTGAGCTTTAGAAAAAGCCAGGTGGAAACACTTCCCCACCAGTTTCCTCAGGCATTCATCCATTCCCACAGAACTGCACTCAGAGGCATTCAGATCACTACCCCAGTTGCCTGACTAATTGATGGTGTTTTCAAGGATGTGCTGACCATCCACAAGCAGCTTCACTCCACCCAAACTTACAAAAGGATCTTGATTTTCTCCTGAAGAAGCTGAGACATGATTGAGGATGGAGATCATTAACATCACCCTCTTGTCAGGGTCATATCACTGCATGGCTTCCGTTAAGCTTTGTGAGGCCACTGACCTCTGCAGGGAAGACAGAGCCATTCAGTTGGTCTGACTCAAAACTAGATCTATTTGATTTCTGGAGGATAAAATACCTCATATTTTATTTTAACAATAGTGTCAGGAACTTACCTGAAACTGGCTGATAAAATATGCTCAGAGATGCTTTGGATAATGAGATGGGTAGAATATAAATGTATTATATACATTTATACTGTGGCTTTCTACATGGGTCTGATCCATGACAATCTGAGATAAGCCTGTAGTTGTCATAATGGTCATGAACTCATGAACTGCCTCTGAACTCTCCCAAATATACAGAAATATTCCAAAATCAGAAAAATATCTGCATCAATCAGCAACCCAGAGATGACATTCTGCAGTTCAGTTAGGGCTGAATTGAGCCAAGTAACTCATAGACAACTAATGTAGTGTTTTCAGCACTTTGTTATTCCATCCCATCAGCTGTCCTACTAAACTATGAGGCAGAAGCATCATTATAAACTTGTATGGATATAGCTAATGAATCAGACCTTTAGTACATCTTGCTCCTTGCTGTCCATCATAGTTAGCAGTAGTAATTAGAAGTCTCAATCAAGTAAATAAAGACATGTGGGTTAATTTTTAAATAGTGTTGCCAAGTGATGTGAAGGATAATATTGACCTATGTCAAGATGATAGATGAAACATTTTCAGTGCTCAAGAATGTCTCAGCAACAGAGAAAGTAACTTGCTGAGAATGAAGAGTCACATTTATGTATAGTATTGGTAGGTAAAATAAAACCAAAGGAAGGAAATAATTAAATATTTGATGCCTTTATTCATTGTCAACTACATTACTACACCGCCGACTACATTACTACATTGATGTAATGGGAGGTGAGAATAACCTTGGTAGACAGGAGGAAGAGCTACAGCCCAGACAACAATCCGATAAGAGACATTTGAGTCGAAAGTGTCTCAGAAGGGACCTTCCCTGGTTACCTGGAACATAAAGGAAAGGAATGGGAGAAGTACTTTCACACTTGCAAGATTCTGTTATTGTAACCTTACAATAAAGGTAGCATTAGTACTGATGGTTTTGCTTCCTATCTGGACTACCTCAAAGGGCTGGCAATTTCTCTATTTCCCAAAAACACATATTTCATACAGGCATATGTCCATGCATACATGTGCAGACACAAATCTTACATCTATATCCATATCTAAATAAATGTGAATGAAACTGAACTAAAGTAGCCCAGAAAAATAATAGTAGTAGAATCAATAGAGAAGAAATGTATTGGATGTCAGCCTTTCAGAATTTTCCACCAGCATGGCCACATCTGGAGAGTACCTGATGTCAACTCCTGAAGTTTAAACTCTGAAAATGGAAAGGCAATTAAATCTTGAATTAAATCTGCATTTAGTAGAAAAAAAGGTACAGCTAACTGAGGTGTAAGCACTGAATTGGCCCTCAGCAAAGAGCTTAAGAACTTTGTAAGTCAGAGACAGACAGTCAGTTACTCTATTCAGCAAGTTTCCTGGGAAAAAAGAGAGGAAGCTACATTTCTGTGCCTGATTTGTCATATGTAAAGGAAATTGAGGGAGTCTGTGTGCCCATCTTCTGAGTGTTGAACAAGGGGCTTACAGCTTAAGGTGTTGTGCAAGTTAAATATAATTTTAGTGTGATTTGTGAACTCAGCAAGAGAACTGTAGAGAAATAGAAGTACAGAACTTCCAGGAAGACACTGAGATGATCTAAAACAACTTTTCATCAACTTTAAACATTTTATTAGATCCCTGAGTAGAAGGTGGCTATTGAAAGAGGAGTTACAATCTTGGGGAAATGGTCTTCTGTCAAAGACTGAAGAGTGGTCTTCACCAGTTCTGTGAAATAAGTGTTATGTTGCTCAAAGGGTGTGTCAGGGTCTACAATTATATGTGAATTGGTTGGGAACTTGGCCACAATCTGCTTTGAATAACAAGCATTTGGAATTTACTAAGATGTTGTACACAGCTTTTTTTTATTATCAAGAAGTATATCAAGAAGTATAACATGGTTCAAAAACACATATACTGGCAAGGGACATTATATTAGTGTCAAAGCAAAGTTGCCTATCAAACACTGCCTATCATGTGACTTCCCAAGGCACTAGGTCTCTGCTAGAGAAGCCCATCACTGTTGAAAGAAGAATCCTTTCAATGGAAGGAGTAGCACCACTGCAAGAAGATGCATCAGTTGCATAGACAGGTGGATACATCAGATCCTATATTTACTGTTGGCTCACAAATTTCTTCTCTTCCTGAATCATTGATCACACCACCTGGGAATGATGGATTAATATGGATGTGCCATAGTAAGAAGCTTCACGGTTACATATGGTATGGAAGAATTTCCAAGCTGTAAAATCCCCCAGAGTTCTATTTCCTACCTTGGAGCAGCAATTGTGTCTTTAAAATAGTTCTACCAATCTCTAGAGATGGCTGAACTCATTTCTTTTCCTATTATTGTAAGTCTTAATGTCATCTGTATTTCAACATTTGCAAATAAGCAAATGTTAACCAAAAAGGGAAACCAACAACATTATGATTCATCCCTAGAAACCACTTTCTGCCTATGCAACGAATCTTGATTTCCCTTCTGAGATGTAGAAGAACTTCAAAGAGAATTGTAGATGATGATTCTAAACATTAGGAGCTAGGCCAGGTATGAGGACCCTGGGGGCTCTTCTGGTCCTGAATTGTGCTTGCAGCCTCTCTCACTACTAACCATTGGGCTGCAGTGACTGGGAGTCCTACTTTAGTTATATCCCCAAGTCCATAGATTCTCCAACTCTGATATAGACTATTTATATTCCAGATTAGGTACTTATAAATTTGGCAATTTCAGGAATGGTAAGTGCTGACATAGCCTGAAGTACTTAATTACTGTTAATGCAATTTCACATTTTAATCCTATAGTAATTGCAAACCATCTGTTCTTTTAAGATCCACATATTCAGGGACATTAACAGAAACACTTTTGTGGTTTCCATTTTATTCTAAACTTCTCTTGTTCACATGTTTTAGCTAATAGACTATATTGTTGTACCTTTTTTTAATACTTTCACATATATTGTAAACTCAGCTTTCCTTTTTATGATATGAATAAGAGTAGAAAGGTAAACATTTGGAGGAAATAATTTTTTAAGATTCATGTGTAAAGAATATTCTTCAGAAAAAAATGCACATGAATCTTCCTGTCCATGAAGATGTACACAAAAGTGCATATATATGTTCAGGCAGTGTGGGAGAAGGAGGGGATGAGTCAGTAGTGATGAGGGGGATCAGTCTGGAGTCTCTGCGCATGCACAAATGCCAAAGGTCCTAACCTCTCATGAAGATGGTTATCTGGGAAGCCCAGGTGTTGTGCTGGCAGTTGGAGAAATTTTTGTGACCTTGTAAATTTAATTAACTTTTTAGATTAGTTCTGAGCTGTCTGGGCTTGCTTCTTTGAGCTTAGCAGGCAGACTTTAAATAATATGAAAACAATTATACCAATGAAATCAGTTTTGAAAAATGCAAGAATTATGTACAGATCATGAACACAAATATAAAAATTCATTCATCTCAAACAAACAGTACAGTACGTGTCAGGAATAGCTTTCACTGGGGTTTTGGAAACTTTATGATATTGTGTTTTTCTGGGTTAAAATGAATGTGTGCATTGCGAAATCATGCAACATTTTGTTGAAGTTAAATTAGGGCAAGAAATATATCAGATATTTTTCATAAATACATTTTAATCTATACATTAAATGAAACAATAATACAAGCTTTCAACTTTTACAAAATAAAATCAGGATGCTGGAAATAAGCAAATATTTGATAGGAAGGATGGGCTGGCCTATTTTTGTATAATTCCAACATTTAGATACCATTTTGAAAACAATCTCAGTCTCCAAAATCAGAGAGGAAGAAAGAAGGTTGTCCTGACCTTAAATCAGCTTCTCTTAAATACCTCTAGAAATACTATTGCTTGCAGATCACAGGCAGGCTGCAAGTCGCATTTGGCACCCATCCAAGCCAACATGGGAAAACAGCCCCAGCTCATCTGCTCTTTCCTTTCCACCAAGGACTTGTAAAGCCACCTTACCCCCACCTGTAATTTCCTTTTCTCTCTTTTCCTCTTCTCCCATCCTCCTCTAGGTACAATTATTCTTCTTTTGAAAGGCAAACATAACAACTTTGCATCACAACATTTTTAACACACAAACACAAAAGAACATTCATACTTCATACAGGCCTGGGGAACCATCACATTTTTTGGCATTCAACAAACTGGTCAGTCTGATTGGAAAGAACTTGCGAAGAAAGCCACCCTAACAGGTCTCCATCAGGGGCTCACTTGCCATACTTGGAGAAATGCTGATTTTTGTGTTTGTTTTACATGCAGGCTAGACAAATTAGTAACCTTCATCTTCCATAGACAGAATTTACAGGAATAGACTCTGAATACTGAGAAATGTTTAGCTAGATTCATTACAGTATATATATGACCCCAGTTTTTCTTGCTGCATAGCTCTGCTGGTATATGAACTAGTTAGTGACTGAAAGCATTCCTATGCATCACAACATAAATTATCTTTAAAAATGGTCATGCTGCGTGGCATAAAAGTGCAGGTGCATTGGATGGGATTATTTCTGATCAAAATCTCTGAACTGTTGTATCCTAGACATTGGCTTCTACTAATACTAAGCTAAGTATTATTCTTAAAGCTAAAGAAATACTTAGAAGCTACGCGCCTTACTGTATTTGCTAAAACCATGATGAGCATTTTTGTTTTTCCTATTTATCAAGAGAGGGTCTTTAAAGTGCTAAAAAAGGGATAAGGAGCTGTGCTGTAGGTGCTTCATTTTACCTCCAGGAATTATTAATCAGCTTTGGTCTAATGAACAAAACACCATTTTCTTCTAACAGATCTGGATTTTCTTCATAAAGAGAACAGAGATAGATGTTTCCCCAGTTTCAACTTTTTAACTCCTTCAGCATCACTTTCCCTGAAAAAACAGTTCTTGATTTAGCCATTACATATGTTTGAGGAATTATACTTTGAATTTAGGACATACAATTCCACAGCTTATTAAAATACTTACACCTTTGATAAACCTTATCTAAGCGCCTTCAAATACAGCACCACATCTTTGTGGTGGTGATAATGACTGGAAGGAAGATATTAACCAGTTTGTGAGAGTTTTTGGAATAAATTGCAAAATCAGTTTAAATTTTTTAGTCAACTATCGTCTATTTTCTTCATATGAGGTCAACTATTTTATATAAAGAAGGAGAACCTTGGGAAGCAGAATTTGATAGACAACTTGTGATTTTGTAAGGTCCAATCTCTCACACATTTAATGTAGATATTTGAAATGGGCAACAGAAGTTTCAGCAAAATAAGAAATATATATTCTAAGGAATAAAACTTAAGTTAAAGTTGAAGGAAACAACAAAGTTGTGTTTGAGTAGCTTCTGGTAGATTGCCACAAAGCACTGCATCAGCTATTTATACTCTTCATGTGTTTGTATAATGAATACGTTAAATCTTTCTGCTATATTATTCTGAGAAATGAGAAACAGACAATGTGACAGATGGAGGATGTTTTAATTCCAGCCTGAAAAAATGAAACATATACCTGGCTTTCTCACCCACTGCTCCATCCTCAGGATGTATACAGCCCATGTATAGGAAATCCAGCAGATGCAGATAAAAATTGAACAGATAATCTCCTATCCAAATTCCTGTAATTGCTGTAATAGGCAAGGAAGTAGCTGGTGCATATATGCTGAGACTGCATGTGCTTAAATGCATTTTTTTTGTAAAGAATAAAAGCTAACTATCAGTGGCAAATGGGTATTTCTAGGAATCTTCATAGATGTAGTCCAAATTTACCTGGAAGAATAGGAAGTTGGAAAAAGCTTATCAGTTGTCCAAAGCACAAAATAAACTTATGTTTTTGGATCTATGACTTGATCCAAGCAAGCCTTTCCAAATTCTGGGGATGAAAGACAGACGGGCCTTTGGAAGTACCTGCATGTGTCTTGAAACTGAAATATCACTTCCTTGTTATGTATCTTGCTTCTTTTGTCTGTGTGGGACAATCTCCCCTTCATTTATCTGAAAATAATAAGGGAAGGACTCTGAAAAAAAATTACTGCTGAAGTTTTAATGCTTCAGTAATGATAGTATACTACTAAAGTGCTTCGTTGGATGTAATTACCATGAATTAATATAATGGGAAGAGGAAGTATCTCTCTCTGTCTCTTATTATTCCCTTCCTGCTTTTGAATTAAAATCTCTAAAGAACATTTCAAAAATGTTTCTTGTGTATTACTCAATAAGCATAGTTCAAGTACAGGTGGATTCAAGATTTTGGAAGACCTTCACATCTGGACTTGATCACTGGTAAAGCCATACTAACTATCTGGACACTTAACATCCTTTACCACATGTGCAGAAATGGAAGGATATTGACATTGAATCTATACAGTACTTTGAATCTAGATTGAATTTGGGATAGATTTAGATGGCTTGAATCTAGACTGAATTGAATTTTGCACATCTGAAAGTATATTTCTCCTCTGTTGCCTTGAGAGCCCAAGAAACTAGGGAGGGTCCTTTCTGAGATGTTTGCCATACCCACATTCCTTCTATGGGCCAAGCTGCCTGTTATCCATCCATTCCTCTGGATGTGGCTCTTTCCCAATCTACAAAACAGGCTCTGAAAATCAGATATTCTAGAATGATAATAGCCACCACACCAGAAATCCTTCTCTCCCTGGTAGACTAGATGAGGTAACAAACAATAAAGTTGAGAGTGATCATAATGAAACATGATCTGTTGTAATTGGGCAACTGGAATCCAAATTCTTATTTCAGCAGTAAAACATGAACCCACCCAATGATCTAAAAAGGATTTTGCTTTGTTATTAGGTAAATATTTTTGTAAATTGCACAGTAAATGCCATGGAACTTCCAAAGTGGTTCAAAGAGCAGAGAGAACCATGTACTATATTTGCTATCTATGGAAATGATGCTTATGTGGGAACTACCTGGTAACATATGGCAACTATCTTCTAATTAAATGTTCCATTAGTACTTACAAAGTAAATAAAATAGATCTTTTAGCAGCTTCACACAATCTACTATTGATGATTATTTGTCTAGAGCAAACACATCTGACCAGAGGAATACTTGGCTCAAGACAGTCTCTGATTTTTGAATTATTCCACTTTTTGTTGATCTGACTGAAGAACAAAAGGCTGCAGGGGATAGATTAACAACCCACCTATGAAACATTATGGATGATTTACTCATAATTAATATTCTGTAATTTTGAAATTTCCTTCTGTAATACTGTATTTGTTGCAGCTGAACAATTATAAAGAAAGAATAAACTGATCATCAGGGATTTTTCAATACCATTTGGCACCCTTCTATTCCTGGATTGCTGCTGCTGTTTGGTGCCATTGATTTATTGTATTTCAGTGCTACTGAATCAGACCAACTCACAGCAGTTTATAAGTAGATTAAATCAAAATACAATAAAATTATAAGGTACAAGAATCAAGTAAAACCACAGTTACATTATAACCATGGGTTCCCACTTCAGTATGTGTAACAACATTAATTAAATCTTGAAGGTCCTGCAAAAAATGTTCTGTTTTGACAGGCTTTCAGAATGATGCCAAGATGTATAATCACCAGGCCTCTGGGAGAGGCTGCTCCACAAGTTTGGGGCTGCCGCAGAAGAAACAATGACAAAATCTTAAACCTTCTCACATATATGGGAAACCCTTGGGATATGTGTGTAGGATTGGCCAGTTCCATATGGAACATACTTGGTTTTATAGGTTCAAACAAGCAATTTGAAATGCACCAGGAGACCTTCAAGGAATGTAATGCAAGGCCTGCAATGCTTTGTCGTAGGGCTGTAGTGGCTCTCTATTTTGCACCAACTTTCTAGATAGTCTTCAAAAGCAGGGATGAAACTGAATCTGGGGTGAAGACATTTGGTCTATGGCCTCCATCAGTGAATTCAGCATGAGTCGTGAATTGAGGGGCACTCGGGACTTGATAAAATGAAACAACTCACTGTGGACAGTTCTCAGGCTTAGAGAAAGAAAATAATAATATGGCTTAATTCTCCAGGCTTTAGCTCAGAAAAATATTGTTACTACCATGGTGAGTCCATAAGAAATGCAGCGTTATGTGTCCTTTGATCTATTCCTTCCCGTTTGTGCCATAATTTCCTATTCCTGAGCTTTGTTTCCTGTCTTTTGAGATATTAAGAAGTAATTTTCAAGATCATTCATTTAAATTTTGTTTTGATTTGAAATAATGAATGCTAAGAATTATTCTAGAGCTGCCTGTGTTCCAAACTTACATCATCAAAGCTAAAGTTTAATAACATTATTTGAGGAACATGCTCTGTAGAACTGTTATACAGCAGATAACTTTGACTGCAATATGTGCAGCATTTCAACTATAAACCCACTTTATTAAATTATAATTAGAAATATACCTGGGGATAGTGCTACGATTTTTTAATGAAAAGGTAGTTTTTGCCAGGTCAAAAGGTATTGTAATGAAAATGAGAATTTTGGAAATGAAAAGCTGGTAGTTCGCTAAAACAGGAAGAAAAGAAATCCTTTATATTTTAGAGACAAAGATAAAAAATTAAACACAGTGTTGTATGTAAAATCTGCACACGCACACACACACAATCGTATCTCATTGGCACATGTAGCATGTATGTAGCAAAACAAGGCAAAAATGAGGTATCCTGAATCCGTTATTGTTTTATTCTTTTCTATCCTTGAAAACAGCACATGCTGGAAAAATATCATTTGTAATTCTGCATTTATTTACTCAAACTATGTCTGAATGATTCATGGGTTCTGATTCTGAACTTATATTTTGAGCTTCATAAACCTCAGAAGATGGTCTTACGACGACGAATTGTTCTCCTTCTTTAGTTTGTGTGCATTGGTTAACTATCGCGGCTGCTGTATTTCTTTTTTGTAATCATAAGCTGCCCGAAGTCACTGCTGAGACCTGCAGCTATAGAAATCAAATCAATAAATAGCAGACACACAGTATACTCCAGTCAGCCCCAATATCTCAGGAGGCCTAAGGAGAGTCCCTCCTCCCTTACAGCAGGTATGTGGGACTTGGATCGGGTGTCTGGCCTTTTTGGCAGTGTCCCCATGTGCTCCAACATTTTTATTCTGGACACATTTCTCCAAGACAATGAAAATACTTCCATTCCACAGTGTCTTTGGTCCTCACTCATTGAGTGTAGGCATACAATCTTCCGACGTATTCTGTCTGTCTGTCTGTCTATACACTTCGTTGTGTACCATCCAAAGTGGTGTGATTAGGGTGATTTACAAATATTCCAAATAAATAAAATACTCACAAGCTTTAGTTAGCTTGCTTGACTTTCAGAAGATGTTATAAAGCAAGAAATTATGTTGTGCCAAGGCCTAGCCATCATCTTTCAAAAATAGTTTTCTATCACCATGCCCCCAAGACCGAACAGTAACAATGCAAAGAAACTTTCAAAAATAGTTTTCTATCACCATGCCCCCAAGACCGAACAGTAACAATGCAAAGGCAATAATATTAGTTCTGTTGAGTTTTGAATCTAAAAGCTTTGCAGCAGGTCAACCTTAATAATATTACCTAAAATGTACTTTGGGAACTATAGTTGCCAAAACTCCCTCCCTCCATCTTTCTCTCTTTTGTACATAATCTCACATCATGCTAAACTACAACATGTGGTTTTGCATGCTTCATTGTTCTGGATAAACTCAGCTATTGTGTTTTGAGGTAGCATTATTCTGGCATGTTGTGCCCTTATTCGGTCAACTGTGTACAACAAAATCATGACTTTTCATTTGGCTGCTCAGTCACAAACTTATACATAGTGAAAATGAGCTGAACTCTGCAACTTTCAGCATTGATGGCAAGTTCTAGCAGGAGAAATAAAAGTGATGTTTTCTAGATTTTTGAGACATAAAGAAAAGTGACTTCAGCTTTCCAGAATAATCTAAGAGTTTATTGATCTAACAATTGATTTCCTTCACCCAAAGCACCTTGAAAACAGCATTTTTTCAAGTTCATTCTTAAACTCTGTATATAAATCATTTTTCTACCTTGTATTGTGCAAATTGGGTTACAACATTGGGGAAGATCTGTTTGTTGAAGCCATAACACACATACCATTCCTGAATAAATTTAAACAGCAATTAGAAGGTCAACCTTTATGGACCCTTTCAGAAGACTTCCCAGAACAGAAATCTTATCATTTTAAAAACAGATGTGTGCTAGTAAGCGTCAGCATTGTCAACTCACCTTTTCAATATATTTCTGCCTATATTTGTTCATAGAATATGGGTAATTCTGTGTGGCATTATTTATAGATGTTTTCTTGCTTACAGATGAGTTTCTTGTCATTGAGGTTAATGAAGAAGCAAAGCAGTTGACTTTTATCCAAGAAGGTAGAAAGTATAACTAGATAATATTTTTTCTTCCTCTTTCTGTCATGGTTTTTATAAGAAAAGAGATTTTCTCTGTTTTGAGAATCAGACAGTGACCATCTCCTGCTTAGGAAAGACAGCCCAAAGTTTTCATCCAGAATGTTTTTCAGGGAAATTACTCCCAAAAGCTCTTCATTGCTTTTTTTCAGCATTTTAGGAATTATTAAGCCCACAAACTTTTGAGATCAAGACCCAAGTCCAGGATTTAGCTGAGGATAGGTGAGACGATTGTTCAACCCAAGGGGAGCGAGATCTTCTGATAACACGCATACCATGGTAAACTTGGTTTTCATAACTTCCCAGGCCACCGTGTGCTCTTGCAAAAGAAAGATTGGTCAAATTATGGGAGGGAAATAAGTAAATAGCAGCAAAATGTTAATGTATACAAGCCTGTGGCAACCATGAGCAACCTTGCTAGCATTTCCTAGCAGGATGCGCAAACTGCTACAGGCTTTCCAGCTAATATTTATTGTATTTTTTCAAATGTGTGTGTATTTCATTTTGGTTCTTCAGAATGGATAAAAATGGATTCATACAATAGTCAAAGGTTTTGGCATTTTGGAAGGAGTTGCTTTTTGGATTATGGTTCCAAAAATATCGCTAAAGATTTGTTTTGTTTTCAAGAGCAGCTAGTCCTACTTTCATTATTGTCTTCAGTTATTTGAATAAACATCCGGACAGACATGCAGAGCTGGCTGCTGGAGTTTAGCAGAAACTGTGATATTTCTCTCCATGCTCCAATTTCCTTCGCTCTCCCTTTTAATTACTGATAAGGAGAAAATCCCCTTTTGGCAGAATCATTTGTTCCAGGGGGGAAAGTAGTTCATAAGTTTATTTTCTTTTTAATTTTCCAAGGTTTAGAGGCCATTCCAGTCAGAGCTGACTCTGGGCAGCATGGAATTCCCAGCTTCATAGCTCACCATGAAAGCAAACAACTAAAATAATAATATCAGCCACAGCAATCCAGAAAAGCCAAAGGAAAAAAGTGGGGTTAAAAATGGGAATACCCCAGCAGCCCCACTTAAAACCCCTTTTTCTTATCAGATGGAGCAATCCTAAGATCCCAGTCCCCCCTTCTCCACACACACAAAGGTCTGATGAAATGATTCTTTTGTATTGGAATTTCTAAAAGCTGGAGGGCGTTCTGGCTGTTTAATAGATAGTTGGAAGGGTAGACAAAAATTAATTTAGACCCTGAAGCAGGGGGAGGTTTATTATTGTTCACTGATTTAATATTACCTTCAGAAAGTTTAGCAATTACTGATAATTTCAGCAAGATCCACCAACTTGGAAGCTGATCAGCCATGTTTTTTATTTTGATTTGTTGGCATTCTGGATATAGAAAAATGTGAGGGAGGCTGCAGGAAATCCTCCTTCTATTACAAGCAGTGACAGCTCGTGTCTGAATTAAGATAAGCCAAATACCTCCCTCTTCCCTCCTCCTCCTTTTTATTATTCTTCACATTCTTTGCGGGCACGTCTTGTTTCTTTGCACTCCATAAAATCCTAGTCAAACCTTGTTAAAATATTTGGCCAAGTTTACCAGGTACATCCATCAAAAATGTTTGCAGCTGCAGGTTGTGGTGCATACATCTTAAGCATTCATTAGATCACAGTGGATATTCTCATAAGGCTGAGCATGATGCCCTCCTAGAGAATTCAATGTATACTGAGCTACATTATGATATTGGAGCACTAGATAGATTATATTTCGTAAAGTCGAATAATGAATTGGGCAAGCAATCATTGTTAGCAGTAATCCTACATTTTTATTAGGTAGAATATCATCTGAAACCCTGACATGCTAATGTCTCTTTGTCATTTTATTCTGTTTACCTTTTACAAGAAAAAAGGAGAAAATATTATTTTTTGATAAACACAGAAGAGTCACGAACTGACAAGAGAGAGGGGAAGAAAAATTCAGCCGGTATATTGGCAATGGGAGCTGGGAATACTTCTGCATAACATTTACGTTCACTGCAATAGGAATTATAGTAACAGTCTAGTTTCTTCCCCTAGTTTACTGTCTGGATCCTCCTAGTTGTATTAATGCCATATCTGTAGTTCCTACCATACTCAGTTTTCAATAAACTTCTGATTGTTGGGAAATTGCACAGATAAAAATCAAAGCCAACAAATAAATATTCTGCTGTCCTCAGATGTATAGGTAGTGGAGTTATGACTATAATAGAACTTGCCCATCACAATCATAACTTGTGATGGTTGTAAATAGGGTCACCCATATGACCAACCCAATTTTGCAATCATTTTTGCAGCAGTCACTAAGTGACCACTGCATTTGTTAACCAAATGTCACAGTCATCAAATGAATCACAGTGAGTGCTGTTTTGCTGAAAACCGGAAGTAAATTGCTGGTTTTCAACAAAACTGTCATAAAATGCAATCATGTGGCTGCAGGATGCTGCAGATGACCATTAATGTGGCCCAGTTGCTGAATACTCAAAGTGTGGTCATGTGACTGTGGGGGAGGAAGAAATTCGAATCCAGGCTGTAAGTGCCTTAGGGAAGTCCATCATAAGTTTGAACAGTTGTTAAGCAACCAGTCATAAGTCTGTACAACTACTAGAACATCCAAATAGCATAGTTAATAGGAGTTGTAGTCCCAATACTTTGGGACAGTACCAAGTTAGGAAATGGTTATAAACAGTATTTGAATTTCTCAGTACTGGGAAAGTTTATGTTCCCATTTTTGCAGGAACATTAGATTAAAAGATAGTAAACTTCTAACAGTATGCATGATGGCAACTCCCTCTTTACATCAAAAGCAGAAATATACAGTACTATGTTGTTTTCATTTCCATTTATGCACACAGATTTTTTCCATATTATCTTTGGTGGTTTGACTAGCCTGTGTTTTAAATAAGTTTGATTTCTGGGCTCAGACTTTCCTTGGGTATAGATCTTTTCAGAAATAACACCTTTGACCCCTTTTCAAAGGTCCTTTCCTTATAGGAACTAAGTTTGATCTTTGATAATCACATGAGTCCTTTCGGTTTCTGTTTCTCTTTCTTGGATCTGTGCATAGGCAACAATGTGAATGTGGTATTGTGTTGCTGATGAGGGTAATGATGATGTATCTCTTTACATCTGTAAAGAGATGTTTGATTGACAGTGTTGGAAGGAAAAAAGAGCCAGACTTGTGTACTGGTGAGATTGATAGCATAAAACTGCACAAACACTGCATAAATTATAGAAACTCCTCCAATAAAATATTGGAAGGATTCATTTCTAGGAGTGAGAAGAAATCAGTTTTATTTGCTCTTTTCGGACTTCTTTTAAACCTTCTCTTTTCATATGAGAATCTGTGCCAAGCCTGCCTTCCTTTTCAAGCCTCTTCAATCTGCTGTTTTGTATACATTTGTAGAAGAAGACTGTGATCTACCAGCAGATGTCTCAATTGTTTGCAACAGATCAAGAAGAGTTTTTGACTCTTGGAAACAATAACAGAAAGTTTCACCTCTCCCTGCAATGAAGCTGAGATGGACAGTCACTAAAAGCAGGGAGTTAATTAGAAAGGAAAATCAAAACAGAGTTCATAATCCAGGACTAAGGGAGTGATTTGTGGCTTCTTTCAAAAAAAGGTTCATCAAAAGTCTGTGATTATGAATTTTTTACTCTTTCCAGGTTATAGTTGGAGATGGAGTAGCTGCATGAGCTGATGTTGCTCTGTTGGACAATTTCCTAAGATTTCTGCCAGGGCTAGTCAGTCTACAGGCTTCATGCTGACTAACAGTTGCAGTCCAGATGTTTCAGATCTTTCTTCCTCCACTTTTAAAATTGACTATACCTAACATTCTGTGTCTGGACCAGCTAAAAATGATGGGGTCTTTTCCTTGTTCTTTGCGTTAGAATAGTATTTTCCAAATTGGTGCCTTTTAAATGATGCAGACCATACTTATATTACAATTTATCATTGCCTCTTGACAGGAAAAATGCAAGTTACAGTCTAAAATCTCTGGATGACACCAACCAGGAGAATATTATCACAGGAAAATTCAGCTTTGAACTCTTGTTGAAATAGCAATATTGAAAAGGCATCTGATCTTGTCAGCACCTTTCCATTTGTGCGAAGCTCCTTGATTGCTAGGATTCTATGCAACATTTAAATTTTAATGATTTGTCCTTCTGAGGAACGATTTAAATGGGTTTTAAAGAGGGAAGCTTTGAAGGACCTATCCCACAAAATATAAATAATTCTTTTTTTCCCTTTTAGTACAATCTAATTGCACATTTGGTACAGCACCTTCTGAGCAGGTAGAGCAACTAGCTTGCATTTTGCATTCCCCCATGCTTCATCAGTTTAATAATGCAAGATGGTCGGCAGTTTAATTACTGAAAACTGTAGCATAATTAATGGCATTGTAACACTGAATAAATTACAGTGTTCAGTGATAAAAGCAATCCAGAAGGAGGGAAAAACAGAGGAAGAAGTCAGAAGAAAACATGAAATGATGAGATGACAGCTTTGGTCAGGATTAGCAGAACACTTGGGGGCCACTGTTAACCATATCATTGTATTGGTTTGTCTGATGGAGAAAAAAATGAACCAGATGTTCAGCAAACAATAAGTGCATCTTAATGTTTGCCCATGATGTTATTTACTCAGGTGCTCAATTTTCTGAATCAGTCTGGAAAAAAAATATTTTGCACATGCATAGAAGAAGTTCATTCCACATTGAATCAAAGGTGATTTAAATAAGCAACTTGATTCAGTTTTCAATTCAATATGGAAAGTCAGTTCAGAGATTCATCTGGAGCATTGAATCTAATCAGATTTTTACAGATTATATTCACACATATTATTATTTACTTACTACCATTAGCTCAAATAGTCAAGAGCTTTGTGATTGCTAGACCACACAAGGGCTCTGTGTTGACATTTATGTTACCCTCCTCCAGTGATCTGTGGCTATAATTAAAGGTAAGAATCTATTTTTTAGTCCCATGGTTAACTCTAATATGCTAACAATAGCTCTCTAAGGTCTTTATTAGCATTTTCCACTCTTGCTACCTGGGATGCTTTAATGGTAAATCCCTGAATAAAGGGTCTGAGGTCCATAAAACATGCCTACACTTGACTGTGCCTCTTGAGACTTTCTTGAACATGTTGCCAGAGCAGAGTATCACACGATCTAGGGATCAAATAAACCATATATGAAAGGGAAAATTTCATATCTGAGGTTATAGTCCATGGAACATATCCATGAGAATATGAAATAACCCCCAGCAACAGACCAAGATCAAGAGCTTAGCTCCTTGCTCAGGATTCTTTCTACAGTTACTGTTTTTTGCAGATCACCAACATGGGGGTGGTATTACAGTTTCAAATGGAACAATGTGGAAGACAAGGTGCAAATGTAATTTTAGATAAAATAAGAACAGATACTTCAATGACATGAATGGTATTTGTCATGGCTCACTTCCTGTTGGCCGGAAAGTCCATTACAACCATTTAAAAATTATTACTACTATTAATTTCTGAAAGCATGTGGGCAGCAAATAAAGTCGCTGATAGCGAGTGGGTTGGCAAATAATTTTAATTAAATAAACGTTTTCTCCAAGTGTCACACTACATTATTATTTCAAACTTGTGGTCACCTCTAAAAATAGCAGCTCTATTTCTTTTACTATTGCATTGCTGGTTTCTCAACTTCCAGTTTACTTCTTTGGCTCTTGCTTTAAGGGCAGGGGAATACATAGTGTGAAAAGATGACACTGCCAATTTCATTGCTGCCTTCATTGGAATGGAGACATGAAGTAATAATTGGGTGACAGGACCACAGATTATAAACTACAGCCAGAGTCTGCAACCAAACATAATAAAATGGGTGTATTGAGCAATTTTAAAACTCTATACAGACGTGTTCAATCTTGGCAACTTTAAGATGTGTAGACTTCAGCTAAGCTGGCTGAGGAATCCTGGGAGTTGAAATCCACACATTTTAAAGTTGCCAAGGCCGGACATCCCTGCTCTATATCCTATAGAATAAAATTACATGTATGTACCTAGTGAGTTCTTGTTTAGTCAATAAACCAGAATTAAACTTTAACCTAATCTGGTTCATGAATGCTGCTAAAATGAAGGAGGTAGAAAACTTGGGATTAACACCACAAAGCATGCAAACAAACAAATCCTACTCAGCTTGAGAAAGAAGCAGCAGCTGGGCACGCTGTAACCAAATTAGCATGGACGGGGTACCAGTTAGAAAAATGGCAAGTTAAGTCAAAGTTGTACATGAACTTGTCATTTATACTGGCAGTTTGGAGCGGCTCTTACCAGCTTCAAAAATCTATGTCTCCTAGAAAATGAATGTCACTTGTTAGACCCATAATTATTATGTATTACCATACTGGTAGCTAGTAGTTAAATCTTGCCCACTAGAAGGATTTTTCTCATTGAAAATCTATCATCTTATCTTGCCAGGTGTTTTTCCCCCTTCTTTCATTCATATTTATATCATTAAAAACCTTCCCTGCCCCACTTTCTGGCCTCTGTCCCATCAGCAATCTTAGGCATTAATCAATTATACAACTTCCCTCTGTAGTCTTCATTACCTCCTATAACAAAGAGAAAAAATGTGGAGAGAAAACATAATTAGATGCCACTTTGCTCAAATAATACCTTTGAAAACATAATGGTGACTTATGAAATAGAATAGCAGAAATGGCACAGTCTGAAGTGATCACTGAATTAAGTGTTCTTTTTATTTGTTGCTGTTGCTGATATTTTAAAATCAGGATTTTTTTTTCTTCCCCTGTCTTCATTGCAACAAATTTTGACAAATGCAGAATTCAGATGGATGGATGATGTGACTCCTTCCCCCCACCATCACACTAAGAAATGAAATATTTCTATAATATTAAACCCATCAAGTTGATCAAAGTGCAGTGTCAAAAGACATTGTAAGTGCTTCTTCTCAAGTAGCACCCAGGATGATTGCAAATTCACATACTTTTTATCCCTCTTTTTCTCCTGAAGAAGGCAATAAATTTGTAATACTCAGTGCAGATAAATATGAATCATGAAATGAGCCAGCTG
>JANHZU010001958.1:177864-189235 GCA_032468055.1 Acrochordus granulatus
GGGAGGGAGGGAGGGAGGACTTCAAAAAGCTTCCAAAGCAGATTATGTGACAAACTGGGGACTAAGAGGAAGGAGAAAGAACTTGATAAGTGTTTGTTTTTTACATAATATATTCCAATTATGTTAGGTTGTATTGGAGAAGGTAATTGTTTCTGGCATTCATTTAATGAAATTGACATTGATGAATGGCTAATTATACAAATTATATTCTTATTAAATCCCCAAATATCAGCACCTTGAAGTCTTAGGTATATTTTTTTCTTGTTCTATACTGTATATATTATTTCGAAAGAAAATGCGTGGCTGCCAGCTCTCAGTGCTAGCTTTGTCTATTTTCTCCACTTCTGAGAAATCCTGTAAAGCATTAAAAAAAATCCCTCAGTTAAGTCAATTACCATAGTTGTTAATCTTAATGGGAATATTTAAGCCTCTATTCTTGCATACATTTCTACTCTTTTTCCCACTAGATATTTTCAGCCAAGGGAAAGGGAATATATGCATGTAGAACAAAGCAAGCTTGGTAACAGTCAGAAACCTCAAACACTTGTGTGGTATATTATAAATTTCTAATCAGAGGTATGCAAAACTTTCCTTGGTGATTTCATTGGAAGTGATGCCACCTGTTCAGGATCCTGTTATTTAACATTATGGATATGCAATTGGCAAAGGAATAATATTGTCCAAATTGGTAGTTCACGTATTAATTTTGACCCTGCTGCTGTTCCATCTTTAAAGAAAGTTAAGATCTACTTTTCTGTCCAAAAATATAAAGGCTTTTTCATACTCTTCATAATCTATAAGTAACATGGATTAGATATATTGTGTTATGAAAGCTATCTTTTCATAGTATTGTCCTTACAAAAAGTTATTTGATCAGCTTTCTGTAAAACCAGAAATAGGCAGTGTTTAAATCTTTCACAGAAACTAATAAATCCTTAATTTTTTCTGGAGACCAGAAATGTACTTGATTGTAACTGATTGATTGATTTGGGTTACTTTCATTCATCTTTCAAGGCAATTCATGTCTACAAAAGCCACTCCAGTAAACGGCAGATAAGAGGTATATATACCTATTGTGCATGAAAAAAGAGAGACTAACATAATCACTGAGTGATTTCCATCATGTAATAAGAAGAAATACCTCTTACATTTGAAATAAAATATTACTTGAATTGATCGATATGATCTGTTCTTTTTCCCCTCATAACATTCAAATATGGGATTTCTAGTTTCAGCCATGGCTATCCTTGAATGGGTATGGATATGTTATTGAATCTTTGTTATCCTCTGTCTTGGCTTAGGTTGTCAGCCTGAGCTTCTTGCAAGAATGTGAAATATATGTGTGATAAATTAAACCTTCCTAAACAGTGATGTAATAGGTATGGAGAAGAAAATCAGAATTAAAGTAATTCTTTACTTCGCCATTTATTCTGTATGAGTATTAACTCTGCACATTGAATTTATGAAATTCTTAGCATATCACTTTCCTGATTCCATCTTTGGTTCAATTCAAAATTATACAAAGCCATGAGTAGTTTTTACCATAGTTGAACAAGAGTGACATTCATACTAATACAAAGTCTAAACTACATTTTGCAAACAGCAATGGCTAAGTTCACCTAAACCAAATAAAGCTCATTATGATTTAGAACAATGCACGTTAACCTAGCCATCTATTCTGCCTTCTGATGGGGCAGTGTTTTTCAACACTGGCAACTTTAAAAGGTCTGGACTTCAACTCCCAGAATTCCCCATCCACTATGCTGGCTGGAGGAATTCTGGCAGAGTCCAAGCCTCTTCAAAATTGCTCGTGTTGAGAGAAACTGGGATAGGTTAAGCTTAACTTAAAATGATTGTGAAAAGGCCAGTTGTAGAGTTCTGTGACTGATGATCTATCAGCATGCTCCATTGCTGTTTACACTTTATTGAAAATAATATTTTGTGTTTGTTCCTTTCACTCTCTTACCATCAACAATAAAACTGGAGGAGTAAAAGCTATATTTTGTGTTAGAGGATTCACAGTAAAAGTCTGTGAGAAAAAGGTGTCAGCCTACGTCATTTACGGTTTGGTATAAGTCTCTGAAACTGATTCTCTTGAATATCATACACCATATCTCATTCTCAAATTTCAGTCATTCTTCGATCAAGCACCCCCAAAATCTACGATCAAGGGAAATTGAAAATCCAAGACCCATTTTTCCTCTCTTTCACATGATCCTTTAGTTATGGTCAGCAAACAAGAGAATTTTCTGAATGGTATTTGGATGGTGTCAGTCTGTTGTGCTTTCTTTAGACCTTGTTTCAAGCTCTTCTTGAAGTCTTAATTCTTGACCAAAGTAAGCTGGTTACCATCTGGTTTGGTCTATATCACACAGCCCTACGAGAAGCCGATATCATTGCTCATAGATAGGTGCAGAAATTTCCAAGTTCAAAACTGCTGGTATTTCTTGTCAAAGAATTTCTGATATGTGGGTTTAAAAATTCTGAAGAGTTATTGTGGATGCAATGGTCCAATGGTGAGGCTGCTGTTCAGATTCTTCAATATGCAGCAGCCATAAGTCATACTGAATTCTCGTCTGCCCAGCTATACTATCTCTTCTTTACTTATCTTTACTCTGCATGCAATCCCAAGGCTCTTGCTGAGCCATTCATTATTCAGACTATTCACAACTTTTTGTCTGTCTCCTGAAGAGTCGTTTTGCTTCTGCCTTCTTCTGTTGCCATCCACCGCAAAACCTGCCTGGGCAAAAGCATTTCACTGGCTTTAATTGTATAGCACGGGACACGATAGAAGATATTAATCGAGTTCTGAATGCTCAGGGAATAAATGTAATAAATAGACTATTAAGTTAAGCAAGTTTTCAGCTTCAGTGGTGAAGGCCCCCATCTATCTTGTGAGGCTCCCTGCATGCTTCATTACCACATGTAACCACATTGGGAAAAAAAATATGCTTTATTCTTTATAATTAGATGATAAGTTCCCTAAGATATACGTTAGAGCTGCCAGCCACCTGACACTCAGCAGCAGTTCTGCACTCTGTACTTTTCCTGATACTTCTAATGAAATTTATTATAGAGTCTCATATTAGAACTAAGTTAACAACACTTAATCTTCTTACCTGACAATATTGTATATGAAGAGTAGTAGAATATATGCTGGCCCATATTGGCAATGAATGTGACATCTGAAATGCAATTGGAGTTCTATTTTTTTTTCATGAACAATTTTTTTGACTTGGCTTGATGGCCATCTTCCTGCTGTGTATTGATTTATGATGAAAATTGCAACAGTACAGAACATTGTACTTACAGTTACAGAAGAGGAATGCCTGGTGCTAAATGACCATTCCCAAGTATGTTCTCCAGATGTTTTAGCAGCCTTCACAAATCTCAACCAGCATGGTCATTGGCTCGGAATTCTGGGAGGTGAACTGTAGAAAATATCAAGTTAGGAAAAGCTTTAGCATGTAATATTGTTTGTGACTTAGTGTATTGTGTGAACTTTTCTACTGATATTTCCAAATCATGATTTAGGCTTAGTGTAATTTAAGAAACTATAATAAAACCAGAGCATAATTTAGTATGACTTGTAACCAACCAACATGGCACACCAAAATCCTTTCAGAAATAAAAGCTTAAAAAATGTCAATTTAAGGTCTATTTCATTCATTCATTGTTCACATTTTAAACTGTCCCTCAGATTTATGAAACCAGAGTTCATGTCTGAGGTTTTCCAAGTAGTATGATGGAAGATCTTGAACCCAGTTCTATAGAGAATGGTTGAAGGAGGTGGGTGTCTTTACATCTGGAGAACAGAAAGCTACGAGATGGTATAGTAACTCTCTTCAAACATTTGAATGGCTATCATAACAAAGGCTAGCTTAAAAATAATAGAAATGGGATAGAAGTAGGTTTTAAGTAAACTTTAGGAGAAAATCCTGTTCCTCAGTGAGAAAAAAAAGTCACATGAAGTTATAAGCTCTCTCTCAGTGGAGGTAATTAAAGAAAAGTTGAGTGGTCATCTGTCATAGATATCATTCTCTGTATATATCTAACACACACAAATATCCATACATATATCCATAAAGGTTATAGTGTCCTTTAAAAGGTTTCACTATGGCTTTAAGCTTGATGATTGATCCCTTTGACTCCCAGACTCAAACCTGCAGGAGACCACTATCCTGCAATCTCCTTGTGAGGAGCAACAGTTCAGAACACATGTAGGCAGTTTCCCTCATCTGGAGAGATTCAGAAGAACGACTCTACTCACCAGTTCTTCAGTGTTTGCACAATTGTTGTCTCCATTCTCTGTGGAAATGTGTTTAGCTCGCAATTCCTTCCCTGGAAGTCAGAAATATCATACTTTTAAGCTGAATTTCAATTCATACATTAAAGATAAAGATGGCCGAAATCATGTTCGGGGTTCTCTTTCTCCTACATTAAAAGAAAAGTCTGTCAAAGTTAAATTTAGCCATTCTCTCATGACAGTTATAACCAGAATAATGTGTTCTTTAACTGCCTCCAATAGAGAGTTGTTGCATTTGAAAGGCATTAGCAGGGCTTGCTTTAACCAGTGCCATCTGTGCACAAAGTCTGTGTGATAATGGAATGTAGTGAATAGGTCTGTTTCAGAAGAGGCATTGATATACATGCATACTTTATTCGGTTCACATCTTGGTAGTTTTGCGTACTGCTTGACTGTGCTTATTGAACATAGTTATATATCCATCATTAAATTCATTATGTGTCCTATTGAAAATAGGTATATATCCATCATTAAATACATTACGTGTCCTACAGTATGGATAGTCTTTCCTTAGAAAGCAATATTTTTTTTCAGGGAACAGCAGTGTCTTTTATTTGAAGAGAATAATGCAGTTATACTATAGATTTTGTCAGAGAGTGAGAGACTATTTTTGCGATATCTCCTTACTGTAATGCATTTTGTGAATATGAAGAGCTGACATGAACTGTCTGGCTCTAGATAATACATAAGCACTGAATGTTAATTCACAGTGTTTGGTTACAGCATATATTTACCTGGAATTCCTGCACTGAACTGTTTTTTCTGATCAGATTAAGCAAGAAAAACTCACAGGCTTACAGCTGATATATTAAAATATTCTGAAAATAAGTAAATAAATAAGATGTCTTAAAACAATGTCTGCCATCATAAATGTATGTGGAAAAGACCTTGGGAGACTGGGAAAAGAGATACTGGAAAGGGAATGATTAGATAAGAGATAATATAGCCTGCAGCTAGATAGTGAGTGGGGTAAGAGTGTCAAAAGAGATCCTCTCTCATTTCTCAGGAAATAAAGGAGAGAGAAGTGGGGAGAACTGTTCTTTCAGACTTGCAAGATTCTGTCAATATAGCATTAAAATAAAATATAATTAACTCATCTAATTGTGATTCCTCTCTGGTTTATCCCATGAAGCCAACATCCATTTTGCAAGTACAAAAGTACAATTCTCCCCCTTTGCAGCCTGCAAAACTAGGGAAGATCCCTTCTGATCCTCTTCTACAACCCACATCCAGCTGCAAGGGTATGCTGTCTCTTATCTGGCTGTTTCTTGGCAGCATTTCTTCCACTAGTTCTCCCAAGGTCTTTCCCACATACCATGACATTGCTTTAAGAATAGGAATGAATTTGAGTTTGAGGATGATTCATAAGGGGTTCAAAAAAATTTGCAAGCTTGATGCCTGAATTATTCCCTTATTGTACAGTATGTGCTTCTCTGATCTTGTTTGTTTATAGTGACACTTAGTACAATTTAATACAGGACGATGAAAGTTATGAAGTCCTATTTATTCCATCCAACTTTATCCCTACTCTGCTAACTCAGCATATAATACAGATAGTATGTGATAGAATAAATTTTTGAAATGCATTAAAAAGCAATTATGTACTCTTCCTTTTGGTTGCCCATCCTAATTCTTCACTGGAGGTACCAGGAATTAGTACAGCATCTTACAAATACTCAAACAGTGTATGAATATACCATTAGTGTGAATCTAATTTTTTAATAAGGTTGGGCTTTGAGCATTACAAAAAAAAAAAAAGCCAAAAATTATATTGGTTCCTACCTCCTTCCCCAGTGCCCCCACCTCAACCCTTTCCTCTCCAAGTCTTCACCTTGTCCGTTCATTTAATGGAAACTGAGTTGTCAGAAAGCACATAATAGATGGTTGCAGCCTTATTTTTGCTGACTTGGAGTTAGTTTTCTTGCATTAAGCAATTTCTTTCTTTGTGCTTCTCTCTGCACATATATTATTGTAAAAATTTGATGACACTTTCAGAATATCTTTAACTAGAAAATTTTGGCATGAAAGCTATGAAAAAAAGAAAAAAATCTCTTATAAAAGAGAAGGGAAGGTAGAGAGCAACCAATTGCTGAGGTAGAAAGGTGAAAGAGAAGATGGGCTTCAAGCCATTATGCGTTATCCATTACAGCTTTAAAACAATCTACAGTACATAATATCATGGTCTGGTTCCATCTTAAGAGCATGGTTCCATCTTGGTTAGTATAAGATAAGGGCATGGTTCCATCTTGGTTAGTATCCTATCTCCAGCAGCAATCCAGTAAATGCTTATAACCTCGACTTTCAACCACAACCAGAATTTCTGTTGCTAAGCAAGGTGGTTAAGTGAGTTATGCCTGATTTTACTACCTTTTTTGTCACGGTTGTTAAGCAAATCATTGCAGTTGTTAAATGAACCCAGGTTCCTCCATTGACTTTGCTCATCAGAAACTGAGTGAGAAAGTCAGGAATGGTAATCACGTAATCCCAGGACACTGCAACCATCCTAAATACTAGCCAATTGCCAAGTGCCTGAATTTTGATCACATGACCCTGGAGATGCAGCGATAGTCATAACTGCAAGGACTTTTCATAAGTCACTTTTTTCAATGCTGTTGTAACTTCAAACAGTCACTAAATGAAAAGTTGTAAGTTGAGGACAACTTGTAACAGTAAAGGAAACAGAATCTCCCTATTTTTTTTCTCCCTAGCATCAACTGGCTTTCAGAGATACACTATTTCTGAACAAGAGGACCAATAGCCTTGTTTTAGTAATATCCATTGAAAATGTTGGCTCTGATAATATGTGGCTATTATTTTATTTTTTCATAGAAAAGATAACACATAATGAATTGAACAAAGAGATTTATGTCCTCTTAGAGCAGGCCAGAAGTTTATATACTGAAGATATTTATTCCCGAAGTAGGTAATGAGATGGCTATAGTGGAAATAAGATCCTTGCCAGGTCCCCAAGATATTCAGTCACCTACCCACCAAAAATAAAATAATAACAAAAGTCAATTGCTATTTTCCATATGATTTCCAGTGCTGGGGTTTCCTTCTATACCTGCTTTTATCTAAGACATTCATCTCAACTATTGTTTATTTTCTAAAAGATAAGTTGTAAATGAGCAAACAGAAGTCCCACAGACACAAAGCTTCTATGCTTCACAGTTGTATGAGCTGGGCTTTATTGGGTCAAGTTTCCACTTCTTCATTCTTCTCACCACTTTCTCTTTCACGTCCCCTCTTTTGAATACTATGTTTGGTATTCAGTGGAAGGAGGCATTTCCGTCTTCACGTTGCTTGATTGTTCATAAAAATCAGAGGGGCAGCCCATGACAACAAAGAAGAAAAAAGGCTTGGCTAGGAAGCTCTGAAACATTCAGTGGAGAACCTTTCCTGCTTCACAGCACCAACCCTTCTTTCCATTCTTGGATAATCTATTTGCACAGCATTCCTGAATGATGTTCCAGTTTCCAAATAATAAAAATATAAAAACTTAAAGATTATCAAAGAATTCCAGAAAGAAATACCAGAAACATAGCCTAGTGTCTTTGACTTCCCCACTTTGTTCTAAGTATTTGCTGTTTGATGTACCTCCGGTGTCAGGATCTCTAACTTCACAGAAGATGAGCTAGTGAATACGTCTTCCTCCAGCTCTAGATTAGATATGGCATCCTGCAAGCTTACCCGTATGTTATGTGCTTCTGGAAATTTGAAATAACCAAGCACACCCCAAAATACAGAGATGTAATGAGGAAGCCTCTGATCTCTAAAGTGATTTATGCCATTGGATGTCTTCACTTAGACGATGTCCTAGGCTTTACTCTGAAACATGTTGGTTGGGGATGAATAACATAGACGTTACCGCCACATCAACATGTTTAGCATCAAAATTATACTTTCCTTCCTATTGTACAAACGGGTTATTGCTGATAACTCTCTTGGGAAGCTCCTGTAAAACAGCAGAGTGTGCCATTTGAGTGATTTGGGTGGAGAAAAAAAATGCCTGGCATTTTCATTCATGCCCATATGCTGTTTTGTGACAGTAGGGCTGTGGATAGTTTGCATCCTCTAACATTTGTTCTCACTCTGCTATCATTTTCTTTTGCAAAATACACAATTACAACCAATTCTCACTACTCAGAGTTCATTTTTTTTCCAAAACCAGTTCAGATTTTTCCAATAGTTCTAACAATTGCTTGTAGCCTTTTATAGATCTAAATAAAACAATTGCAAATAATCTTAATACAGGACAATTTGTGCCCCTCAAAAATACATTTGCACAGTAAATTGGGTATTGAGAACTCAGCGCAAGGAAATGGACTTTACTGCTGTTGAATTCATTAGTGGCAGATTGGCTGATAATTTGGATGCTTTCTCTCCTATTTTGTTGTATACTCTGAATATTTGAGATCATTGTGTTGCTTTTGGAAAGGTTGTCCTGTTATTACAGCTTGAAATATCTTCCGATCTTCATAATCAGTTGAATTAGTTAAAATTAGCTGACCAGGTTAGAATCGGTCAGAATGATATTTAGTCCACCGTACCTTAAGATCCAAGAGAACAGATGTTACATTATTTCATACCCCATGTAAGCGGTTTTATATAACTTCCATTTCCCCTGCCCAGGGACACCCCCTCCCCAAGGGGGCTGTCCCCTGTTTTTACACAGTATATAATCTGTGGGGTGTTTTTCCATTACGTACACCAACATTACCAATTTCATCCTGACTGGGAATTGTCCAACATAGGTAGCCAGGTGTTACTCTATTCCCTTTATCTCAAACTAAACTCATGGGCCTTTGCATTTTAGATAATTACACACAGCTTTAGGAGCTAGCCTTTTCTACTGTGGCCCCTGCCCTTTGGAATATTCTTGCACTGGAAGTGAGGTCCGCCCCACTCTTCAGAGCTTCTGGAAGAGCCTTAAAACCTGGCTCTTTTGGTTGGTCTAGGGCATAATGGGAATGCTCTATGATGGGGGTACCTGATGGGGATAGAGAGAAAATCCCCACCCCTGTATCACTTTTCCTCTTGGTTTTTAGTCTCTATTTAATTTTTCTTATTTAATTGTTTTATACAATCTTTTCATCATTTTGTAAGCTGCCCAGAGTTGCTTCAACAGTGAGATGGGCAGCATGTAAATTTAATAAATCACCTAAAGTGTAAAGAATTAAGTTTCCAATAAAGGACTTGAATCGCATAAAATAACACCTAGCTTCCTACGTCAGATAACTAATCAGGCTAACGTTTTTACCTGGATCAACAGTTTGCTTTCATGGGTATCTGTAGAAAGTTCCTGATTTGCTGAAACTTATCATTTTCACAAGCAGTGTGCCTTTTTAGAACATGCACGGGACATCATGAAACAGATACAAAAAGGAAGGGCATGTGTGAAATTGATGTGATTCTGCTTTCATCATTCTGCCGTTTTTCACCCTCTCTTCAAATGCCACGATGCTCCTATTTATGTAGGCTTGTTTGTCTTAAACCCTCCCCCCTGCTCTTATTGATTTGTTGGTTTAGCTTTTTATGCCGTGCATTCAAAGAGGAACTAAGCTTTTGTCTTTAATACTCATAGGATTTTCTTAGAGATTTTATGTCCTTTATGGAATGGAATCTTTATTGATTTAGTCGTTTGACCATATCACAAATATAAAATTAACACCAATATACAAAGAGATACAAAAACAACAACAACAGGGCATGTTCATAGTAAGTTGTCACTCCTACAGTTAACCCCAATTGGATCCAAATATTCTTCTTTCAAATAGTCTTTGAAATAAAGAGTGCGTTCTTATTAGTAATATGCTGATTTATTCCTGGGTGCCCCAGTATTATTTAGTTTTTAAATAAGAATCTAATTAAGCACTCCTTTCTGCAGAACACAGTTTGCAGTGAAAAAGAATGCATCCAATGTCTTCAATGGCTGTGGCTCCACAAACACACAGTCAAATGGAACTCCATGAAGTCTCCCATGGCTTACCATGTAGGTACTGAATATCCACAATCTGTTTTTGTTTTGTTTTGTTTCCTCTTTTGGAGAAAGGTAAGGTTGATACTCAGCAACTACGCAGTTCAGTATCTGCCTATGAGTATAGGAGATGCTTTTTAGGTTTCTGGTTTGTACAGTAATTAAAAGATTGGATTTATTTGCTGGAAGTAAGATGGTGACCTGCTTAACCCAGTCAATTAAGGGAAAACCAAGGAAGTTGTAATGCAGGTTACTGGGTTTTTACTAAGTATATTTTTTTAACTCAATTAACATTTATGACTCAGTGCACTGAAAGAACCCAAAAATCAATTGTTTCAATAAACCATAGTTAAACAAGTCATTTCTTTGCAAAAGAAACCAACAGTGTATCTTCCAACACAGACACACATATAAACATTGACTCATACAACTGACACCCTATTATTAATCTTCAATTTTATGATTTGTTTGTTTAAAGAAGGGACCCAGTTGTTTACATCAAGTTATGTTGTTATTTACATACAAATTCACAAAAAAAAGTGATTTGTTTGTCTTTACGATGATGTTGAAGGAAAATAATAACTAATAAGAAATGGGATAATTTTTGAATTGTTCTGTTTATGGTTCTCATATCTGAGAAAGACATACTGTCCTGCACACATTCATCTCCTCCATTAATATGGCATATGCTGCCTGCCTTTCTCCTTTTTGGGGGGGGAGGTGCTGAATTCTCTGTATTTTGCTATATAGCCTTGTTTTCTCTATTTTGCTCACAGTAGCTAATTCTGCACTGTCAATCCTAGCTTTCACTAGCTTAATAATCCCTAAATGTTTATACCAGGACTTCAATTACCATTGGCCATTAGTTGTTATGAGGATGATAGCGGTTATCATTAAAATGATTTGAAATCCATAAAAGTAACATAAAATATGGATGCTCTTAATCCTGTACAATTCAAAACATAGTTTTTTAATCTTTTTTAAATGGAAATTGTGATTAAATAGTTTTTGTTGTTGTTCAGTCGCGCAGTCATGTCTGACTCTTCGCGACCCCATGGACTGCATTACGCCAGGCCTCCCTGTCTTGC
>JANHZU010001959.1:122392-134039 GCA_032468055.1 Acrochordus granulatus
AATCCAATCCAGATGCCTGTTTTTTAAACTTTTGTTGCGATGCAATTATCCTGGATGAATGAGAGTCTTCACAGACTTGTTTTGGTTTAAGAGCATTTCGGACTAAGAGCATTCTTCCGGAACGGATCAGGCTCACAGTCTGAGGTTCCACTGTAATCTTCACTTTTTTCAGCTGTTTTGACAATTCTACTGCTTTAGCTCCTAATACTGCAACAAATATGGGACAATCTTTTTCAGATGTATTTCATAATCTCAGTGTTATAGAATACAAGTGGTCCTTGATTCATTAAAATCCCCTGACATCATTAACTGCCCACACCACACCATGGCATTTCAAATGTTCTTCAAAGCAGCCCTATGTAGAGTACATTGTAATAGCCCAGTATGGAGGTCATAAGGGCATGAATTACCATGTAGCAGCTAATCCTTGCTATACCAAAACCTTATGTCTCCCCATGCAGTCCAATAGGTAAAGAGTCTCTTCTCCCCCACTTCTTTTTCCACAGGAGAAAGGAAACTTATTTTTAGCTTCCAGCTGGTCCAGTAGATCTGTACCCTATTAAATGCATGGTCAGAGAGCTGAGAGCTGAAGTTGATCTTTGTAGAGGTCTCTTACATCAAAGAATGTATTTTACATCCAATTTTCCATCTTCTGCTTATTTTGCAGAGATAGCCCCTATTTTTCTTCATAGCTAGTAGAATAGAAATGTGGGTAGCACCCTCCCATACCAGCTCATGGACTGATGGAAAATACTACTGCGCTGAAGACTAGATGTGATCATTGATAGAGGAAACAAAGAATAAGAAAAAAATGTGTTTGATTCAACATCCTCTTCAATTAGACCACAACATAAACATGTCCTGGTGGCAACTTCTTTTTTCTACCATGTATCCATGCCATCCCTTCATCTCATCTTCAACCCTTAAGACTTCATTAAGAATCCTGGTATTAAAGTCGTATTTTCTGCTTATTTTGTTGACACTGTCCAAGAAAACCAAGCTAAGTGACTGCAGGGACTTAAAAAAGAGGCAGCAGAGTGTGGAAGGGAATCGACTGACAACAGGGAACAAACATCTCACAAGAAGAGCTTTCTGCCAATTCAAGAATGAGAGCACCAAATGCTTGAGGACAAGCTTGCAGTTTGCTATGAAAGTTTTGGTCATTAGTTTCAATTGTACACATGGATTCTCTCTCCTTCTCTTTTTCTAAAATTATGATGTCAAGCCAAAATTATCTTTGGAATGTGGAGATCTGATATCTCATTTCTTGGAAATGTTACTTTATCAACTAACTTATATCCACTCCAGAATGTTTTTGATGCGGCAATTAAATTTGGAGATAGTTCCGTTGCATCTTCCCAAAGAAAAGCACTGAAGGGTATTCTCATGGCACATCTGAAGAGTCCTGTTGCTGTGCTTCAGTTTTTTCTCTGTCCTTCAGTAGTCTTTGAGTAGGCACAGTATATATACCAAAGCCAGTTGCCATGCCTTTATGTTTCACAAAGTGGAGCCTATTGTCTCTAGCCCTTTCTGTGAAGCACGGAGGCAGATCATGTCATTGCTGAAGTTCTAAGCACTTTTATGTGTTTTGAAAAAGTAGCATTTTTCAAGGGATGTGAAGATATTCATATTACTTTTGCTGCATATATATTCAAAGCAGAAACGGGGATCATGCAGAGCTTTAAAGGAGCTCAGCAGTTTGGCAACTCTTTTACTGAATGGCCACTTCAAACTGAAGTAGTGCTTCCCTTTGAAGTGCTAAATTAGAATGGTTGCTTTGCTTTGATCTGAAAGGAGCCTCTGTGCATGTGCAAAGGAGCTTTTTTATCAAGACTTGATTTTCCACGGCAGAGCACACCTTCCCACCAGGTCATTGTGATCATCTGGATCAAAGTGATGCTTAATGGCAAAGGGTAGGCACTCTGCACAGATTTAATGGATATTATTCCATGATAAATTTTGGAGAATGCAGTTGATGACACATATGGTAGTCCTTTGGATTTAAAGAAAACATGCTACTGTGCAGTTCATCTGTGGGCACAGAATCATCTGAAGTCCCAGTCCAGAAGCACAGAATCTATCATAGCAGGGGCACTGGAAGTCCATTGTTGTGTAACTGTGGGTGCTACTTTTTGATCCAACTCATGGTTTTCTATCAGTTTTTGGCTGTGCCAGTCTTCAAAGCTGATGGAAGCTTCATAGCACAGGGCTCACGAGCAGGTTCTGTCAGCAGCTGCAGCTTCTAATTCCCTTGGCAGGATGTCACAGTGGCATCCTTTCATAGCATCTTATCCTGCAAATGACAAGACATACATACTTGCACAACCATATCACCGTGTGCTTATTTTGTAGCTTGTTATAGATTCCAATATATGTAAACAAACAAACAAACAAAAAACTCACCATGGAAATCCAATATAATTCAGAACTATTAGATAATGGAAAAATTATCTGTATGTTTGGAATTTTCCAAACATACAGTATACATTCCACTTCTCCAAAGTACAATGATGTTCAATGTTACAGTGATAATCAAATAAACAATTAGTATTGTTTGCTATTATATTCAGTGGCCTTAGCCTTGTTGTTGTTGTTCAGTCATGCAGTTGTATCCGACTCTTTGCAAACCCATGGACTGCAGCATGCTCGGCCTCCCTGCCTGCACTGCCTCCCAGAGTCCACTCAAACTAACGCCCATTGCATCAATGGCGCTATTTAACCATCTCATCCTCTGCCAACTCCTTCTCCCTTTGCCTTCAATCATTCCCAGGATCAAAGTCTTTTCCAAATAGTCCTTTCTTAGCATTAGGTAGCCAAAATATTTGAGCTTCAGTATTTGTCCTTCCAGTGAACAATGAAGTTGATTTCATTTGGGATTGACTGGATTGATCTCCTTGCAATCCAAGGGATTCTCAAAAGTCTTCTCCAGTACCACAATTCAAAAGCATCAATTCTTTGGCACTCACCCTTCCTTATGGTCCAACTCTCACAGCCATACATTTCTACAGAGAAAACCATAGCTTTATGCATATATAGTCAGATTTCTGTATGGAACTTTTAGAGTTTTCAAGTTATCCAAGCAGGTATTCCTTAACTCTTTGTTCAATCTAATAGACAGCAACTTTCATTTCTAGGTTTGTTTTAAGCTAAGAGGAAGGAAAAAATGAAAAATAAATACATTGAGTCATGGACTGTCCTTTCCAAGTGCTTCAGTCCTTTTCCAGCAGGCAGTCTATTCCACAAAACTCTTTCTGGTGTTGCCTCCTCCCTCTGAGTTGCAGACTCCTCTTTTCTCCAGGGATCTCCTCTTCAGTTGTTCCTTGGTTTACATAGCACTTCTCATCCACAAGCACAAATTCAAGATCAGCAGTTGCTTCCTACATATCTTCACTAAAAACAGATGTGCCTGATTATTGAAATAATTAATTACACATGAAGGTGCTAGGTGTCTACATGATCCTTATCATGGAGATGGCACATAAGGAAAATCTCTAATATTGAGTCTGCTATGCCCATGTCCATCAGGGTATCTACCCTGCTATGCCTGCCAAGTAGATTTAACTATTTCATATCTAATTTGACAATCACAGCTGAGTGTAGATGGATTTTGACATTTGCCACTAAATTTGTAGGTAGATGAACTGCCATACATTTTGTATGACAGTTCTAGACCAGACAGTAACAAAGAAATGGGCAGGTAGCTCCAAAACAAACAGTCCAAGTAATAAATCAGTTATATAAACATATGATTAAATAAAATTATCTGTTGAGGGAGTTATCTGATCTTTAATAACCATGGCACTGGAACAAAATATGGCAATGTTTCTAATATACATGATGCATGTAAGTCTACCAAGAAGAGCACAGTATAAAGAATACACTCTACATGGGAAATGACATATTATAGATGTGATGAATGTGTGATGAATGTATGATGAATGGTTTTATATAACAAACAGTGGCTTATCCTTACTATGGTTGCAGAGTTCTGTAGTGACATGATTATTATTTGTGATTTCCCTTGTCAGCTTCACACAAGCAAAATCAATGAAGACATTGGCAGGGAAGGTCACAAATTATTCCTGTAAGTTGCTCACACTACTATGGCTTTTTTCCTGAGGAACACAGCTATATGGTAAAAGATCCCTGGAATCTTGTACTCCATAGCACATAGATGGCTACAACACAACCTATGGTGGCCACCTATACACCCACCCTCTCCCCAGTAGCAGCCTCTTATAGTACTTGCCCTCTGGCCAGCTCGAAGCTACTGGAACTTGCAAATTCCTGCAGCGTCCTCACTGATTTTGCTTGTGGGAAGCCAACAGGAAGTTGAAAGGAGATTCTCTCTTAATGACCTTCAATACTTGTTTAATGACAGCAATGGGGACTGCAGGGATTACCATTGCTATATCATGTGATGTCACTCTTCAAGTCAAAATTCTGGCTGTAATTGCCTTCATTAAGTGAGAACTACCCATAAATTGAAAACCTATACAAAACTTTCTCCAAAATAAAATAAATCAAGTACTTTATTGTCATGGTTTTATTGCTCAGAAGACTTGAACTACTCATTGAATATGTCTCAATGTTGGTAACCATGACTACAATTGATTTTCTGATTGTAATAAAGTTATTAGGCCTGTGGACCATTACAAATCAAATTAGCATGACACCTACACTTTAAAATGGACACAGAAGGTGAATGTGAGGGATATTTATCATAAAGCATAGCCAATTGCCTTAAGAAAACCTTGACCTATTAATATTTAATTAATTTTTTATGGATAATTTCTATAAATGTATTGGAAACCTGAAGCTAATAATTATGATGTGTGATGAATGTGTGCTGGAGATTCAGCCTGAAAATGGTTCAGCTTTTCTGAAAATGTAGTTTATATATTATCAGTGGCAATTTTTATAAATATTTTATCATCCTACTACATATTCTATGGTAGATAAGTTAAGTACCACTGAAGTACAATAAGTGTTCTTGAGTTATGACTTCAGTGGCTGAGTTAATTTTCAAGATAGTAAATTAAAGCAAGCATTTCTGCAGAAATAGAAATGAAGTCATTTTAGAAATATCAAAACATGAATGCTTGGCCAAAGCATCCAACTCCTTGATGGCCCTGAAATTGGTAGCTATGGAAAACACTGATTTAATATGAGAGACTGCTGACCTACAAGTCTCTGAAGCTGTCAGACAATTGATTTCTTAAATATTTTTAGTTTCTACTCCTATGGACAATAGATTTCTGAAAATTCAATGAAATCTTTGTTACCCCTATTACACTGTTATAACCTGCTGAGTTTTTTCAACTAGAGATACTTTCGGTAGAACATGATATTTTTTTTCACGTGAAACCTATCATACTAAAGAGCTACTATTACTAACCTTCCTTGAAAACATAGAATTCTCCAGGGTTTCATGCTGAAGTCCACTACATAAGGCTGTAATTCATGTCTGCTGCAGGATATATTCCCTTCAGTTGAAATTATGTGTCTTTATTACTTTGCATAATAAAATTGCGTTTAGAAAATCAGTTATATGGCAGCAAATACAAAGCAGCATTAGTATAATGTAAGGATCCAAAATTATTGCCTTATATTTGTGGTATCAGCACTTTTCCTCTTTCCTCTGCTTCTTTGTCAGATGGAATAGGCAGTTCAGTATGTTTCACTTGAGCTTTGTGTTTTAATTGGAGAGACTAACCACCCGTTACACCCCATCACCTTCCAGCTGTCATTTCACACTCACTCAGCCGGTGGTAACAAGTCTCTGAAAAGTGTTTGCAAATTCAATTAAAGAGGATAAAGTGAAGGAAAAGAAGGTCAGTTTTACAGTGGGTTGTAAATGGCTTGCAAATCAAACCAGTTGTGATATGGCTTTGAATAAACTCTCAACATTTTCTCATGGATGTTATTGGCATGTCTTTCATAGATAACTCAATTGAAGGAAATAAAGCAAGGTAGGAGATTACTGGACTGCAGATGAGGGATGTTTCATCTCAAATTTTATTGAACTCTACTGAGAGTTTATTAATGAGCTTACTTTGTGAAGGTGATGGAGGTAAAAAACATTTTTATTTTCTACCACTGTCTCTGCATTGCATCAACCAGTGGAGCTTCGCTGAATGGCCTTCCGGGATCTGTCTTGGCTAGAAATCATACAGAGCATTTAATAGCTCACTGAGACATTTGGCTAAATATTCTGAAGGCAACATTGATCAAGTTCATAACCATTTACTCTACAGCTTTGGTAATTCAATCTGTAGGAATATGCAGGATCTTGTCTTGTCAGATTTTTGGATGAGTTCCAGTTTTTAAGGCTTGATGATGCTTGGCTGAGTGTTCCAAACTATTTAGCTGCTTTCCCTTTATTCCTTATGGCTTGTTTTGTACGCACACACATATACAATATATGTATGAAGCAGGAGTTCAGCTGGATTCAAGATATTATAGGCAAGAGAGCCAGCCAATTTAGTCTAGTGGTTATGGTACCAGGCTAAAAACCAGTAGACCAGGAGTTCTAGTCCTGCCTTAGCTATGAAAGCCAGTTGGATGGCTTTGGGCCAGTCACTTTCTAAGCCCAACTCACCTCACAGGATTGTTGTTGTGGGGAAAGTGGGAAGAAGAAAGAGTATTAGATATTTTTGTCACCTTGAATTATTAAAAAAATTAAAATGTAGTACATAAATAATAAATCATTCCTTTCTTTAAGAAACTTGCTCCTGCTGCTATTTTGCCCACCTGTGGTCATTTTGTTTGTCTGTTTAGATAAATAAATATTAACTTATTGAAGTTCATGTGCTATTATAATTATTATTTTTATTATTTATTATATATATTTTCCTTAGATGATGATGGGACTGCACTGGGGTTAAACAAAAATATGGTCAGCCTAAAGTTTAACGTCAATTATAATCATATCAGACAGCACTACCTTTGTCTCAAAGGATGAGCCAATGGGTCACAGGATCGTCTACAACTTTTTAAATTGTAAATCTAATGTTTACACTACAAGAACTGTAAATTACTTTGAGTTCTGTTTTACTGGGGACCAAAATGATTTAATGCTCATTCTATTTCAAGTCCATATGACTCTGTAGACCAGCCTGGCTTCAGCCCGTAGGTACTTCAAATGTCCATCTCTTTGGAAAGATTCCATTGCTGTATATGTTCATACACATGTATTGAATCAAACTCAGATTTCCTCTTTCTTAGGTTCTAAAGCCTGGCTGGAAAATTTTGAGAGCTGAAGTCTACACATCTTAACGTTGCAGTCTGAGTTGGGCCAAGAGAGTGTAATTGACCCAAAGTCACCCAACTGGTTTCAGTTTGATTCATTTTTTTTGTAATACCAGCTCAACAAATTTCATCTTAAACATTTATTTTGTATTCAAACCACAGTCATTCTTAGCTTGTCTCTTTTTGTTTGATCACAGATACTTTTAATATATCCCATTCTGACTGCATTCAACTTTTTTTAAGGTGTGTCTCCTGACATACCCAACTCATTCTCACACAACAGAGTGAAGAGATATATACTCAGCCATTTGTTTGCTTCTTTCCTCAGAATAGTCCTCAAATTACCCTTTGAGTTTCTACTAGTAATTGTACAATTTGTCTATTTGCTAGAAAGAGGAGCTGGAGGATCAGGAATCTTTATAGATTGACTTGGAAATAAGATGATTCTTCAATCTGAAGACCACATTTCAACTTAATCTGAATCAGCCCATTCAAGCTAGTGTTGAGCGACTGTGTCTGTAAATGTCATATTAACAGATATTGCTTTTCCTTTGCAGCACTTCTTAGAATGACCACATGGGAAATGATTCTGCATTTTACTATGAAAATTAAAATGGTAGATCCAAGAATCCCAGTCACCATATTTTTAACATAATTTGGATTACTTTTTCTCTGCCGGCTAGCAGTTTTAATAGTATGAATATATTGGTTTTGGAAAAAGAACAAATCTGCTTCCAGCAGGATATTTATTTTTTTAATCTTTAGCCCATAAAAACATTCTTATGACAAATCTTGTTCTTAATGCTCAGAAACGTTCCCATTTTAAATCACCTCCTATTGCATATTTATAATTTAGTTATAATTATGTGGTGTGATTGTTTTTAACTTCCTTACTGTAAGAGAGTCTACACCCAGGGATCTGTTGGGATTGCAGTAAAGAAAAAAATTAAATAAATACTTATTTAAGAGATCTTTAACTAGTAACCAAAGTACATTTTATGAATGATACTCCAGTTACACACATAGAGTAATCTTACACAATTAAAAAAGTTTTTAAAATTATTATTAATAGATACCAAGCATGCATAATAAAGTATTCATGTAATTTCTTTGGGAACAAGCAAAAATAGCAAATGAATGTTTTTAAAAAATCCAATGTACTACCCACTGTACCAGGTCATCTGAACACAGATATTCCCTAGCAACATCTTTTTTTCTGCCATGTACTCATGACTTCATCTCTTTAGACTTACACAACTGCCTTTTCCAAACAGGGTCAACCTGACCTGTTAGAACATCCAGGGACAAACTATTGCAGTCCCATATTTTTAAGAAGGTTTGGGAGGCTGAAGGTAGTGTCCTTTTTCTGGGGCAACTTTAGTGGTTTGAGACAGCCTCCTGACAGAGATCAATTTTCCAGAGAATATTAAGAACTTAATTATTTTGTAGGCTCTTTTCTTGTTTATACTATATGTTGTCTTATTTTTTTATTGCTTTCTGTATTTCTCATCCATTGTCTTTATATCATGATTTTTAATGGTTTTGTTTTAGAATTGTATGTGGTTATCATTATGGTGATTGGGATTGTTTTCCCTTGACTGTGAAAGTTTACATTCTTGTTTTCTATGTACTGTAGACCACCAGGAAACTTTTTAATTGCAGTAGGGTAGAAATTTGTTAACCAAATCAACAGCCACACAAATAAATCTCATTTCCAGCTCACAGATGAGACATACTCTTGCTTTCTTTAGCTATACTAGTGCTAAAAATACAGTTTTCCATTTTATACCAAGAGCTTCCAGCAGCAACCTCAAGGTGTGTAAAACGTATTAGGCTTTGCCCTTGAAGGGCAGTCAGTAATTATAGGCAATAGAGGTAGGAGGGAATTTGTCAGTGGGAATAATAGAATTTATGTTGGGTATACTTTTCTGATGACTCAAAGATGGACAGACAGCACTTCAACTGAACAATCAGAAAAAGCCCTCTTTTCCTTTCATAGAAAGGAAAGATTGGGAGCAAGGAATGAGCTTTGTAGTTCCGAGAGTTTCACTTGCTTTGGCTAAGAATATAGGGTTGCTGAAACAGAGTAGCTAACTTGCTGGTCTTGGCAGGCTTCTGTGGTAGAATTAGCAGCAAAGAAATCAAAGGAAGGAGCATACCTTCACTGGCTTTAAGCCACCAAAGCAAGGAGAAGGATGATCTTAGAAGGATGATATTGCAAGTATACAGGAAAAAGAAAGATAATTGATTTAAGTGGGAAGCCACTCTTGAGTGAATTAGAATATCATTAGAAGGGACAATGTGGTGGCACTAGTAGTTAAGATGCTCGGCTTGTTGACTAGAAGGTTTGCAGCTTGAGTTCGAGATGCCATGTAATGGGGTGAGCTCCATTGTCTGCTTAGCTCCTGCCTACCTAGCAGTTCGAAAGCATGTAAAAATGAAACTAGATAAACAGGTACAAACTTTGGTGGGAAAGATAACAGCATTTATGAGCCTTGGCATATAGTCATGTTGGCCACATGACCATGGAAGCATTTTTGGACAATGCTGGTTCTTTGGCTATGAAACAGAGATGAGCACTGCCCCCTAGAGTCAGCCACAACTGGCAGGAGAAACCTTAGATGGGTTGATAACTCTTGTCTCCTTTCAACAACCTACAGAGATTTAGGTTTAAGCTCATTTTAAGATTTCATAATAATAGTTTCATAAATAACATCTGATTCCTTGAACTCAGATTGATACTTTCATATTCTGATCACCCTTCTCCCAAATAGGGAACATTATTTTGAAAATACAACCCTTACATCTGAAATCAATATTGGTACATGAACACTAAAAGTACTATACAACATTGACTAGCCTATTCTTCAGCATATTTGCAAAAGGCTACAGCCTAGCCTTTTTTTATCATGTTCCTAATCCTTAATATTAAATTAACAATATCCAAAGTAATTACTCTTAAAGTAATTCTTTTTGGAGATATTTTATAATTCAGACTAATACAAAATGAGCATTGTATTCAGGAGGCTCTGTTGGAAAGACCCATTTGCATTATAGCTGACATAATATTAGGCACACTGAGTTACATGAATTGTGCCTTTCTTGCACATGCATGTATTAAATGAATTTCCCAATCTATGCTTAGCTTGAAAAAAATGATGCACAGAACAAAGAAGCAGGATATTTCCTTATTTGTCTGTCTCACTAGTTCTATCATTTTAACAAAATGTGAATACAATCATGAGGGCATCTTCTCCATCTTTATGTCAAAATGAGTTACACACAGTCATCAGAAAATGCCTCGATTCCTGCTTTACTAACTACAGTGACAATGATATAATATACCAGAAAGAAGATTTGACTGAAATAGAGCCTTTTCTTCCATGCTATAAGGAAAGAGTGCTATGAACAAAATCTGTTTCTGTTTTAGGGAGAAGGGATATACATTCCCATTTTTTTACAGGACACAAAGATAAAATAATGTTTCATCTTGGAAAACCAAAATAAAAAAATGAATGGCTATGAGTATAGAGAACAGCTACAACTACAAATAAGTCTGATGCAGAAAACAAAAGAAGGGCCTCTATCGTTCCATTCAAAAGCAACTTGTCAAATCATTTTTCTTACTGAACATTTCCCCAAGATAGGGAGGCAGAAGGCACAACTGATAAATCACTACCTCACCACTTGCATGGCTGGTACATGATTCACTTTGTACACCTCTTTTAGATTCAGTTGCATATATGTTTCTCCCCAGTGAGGCACCACCTTGCTGTGGTTGGGGGGCTTGTGGGCTCCAAAGAAGATGAGAGCTATGCCAGAGGTTCAGATGTAATTTACAGAAATTCATACTGACTCAGTCGTCGCCTGGGTTAACAAGGACCATGCTAGATATTGTTGGGGTTCCTAGACATCTGATGAATAATGGGCTACAGGGCTCCGTTGGAGAAGGAAATGGCAACCCACTCCAGTAACCCTGCCAAGAAAACCCCATGGACAGCAACAAAAGGGTAAAAGATAGAACACTAGAAGATGAGCCTCTCAGATCAGAAGGCATTACAAATAGATCCAGAAAGAGTGAAATGGCTGGTCCAAAGCCAAAGGATGCTCAGTTGTGGATGTGACTAGAGGTGAAAGGGAAGTCCAGTGCTGTAAAGAACAATATTGACAGGAACCTGGAATGTAAGATCTATGAATTGAGGTAAGCTAGATGTGGTCAAACATAAGGCAAGATTGAACATCAACATCTTGGGAATCAGTAAACTAAAATGGACAGGAATGGGTGAATTTAATTCAGATGACCACTATGTCTGTGGACAAGAATCCCTTTGTTGTTCAGTCGCGCAGTCGTGTCCGACTCTTCGCGACCCCATGGACTACATTACGCCAGGCCTCC
>JANHZU010001960.1:0-15660 GCA_032468055.1 Acrochordus granulatus
CAGAAAAATCTCGCAAGCTTAAATGGGATACAGCTTGCGGTAGACGGCTTCTGTCATAATTTTGATAAAGCAGAAAAATCTCGCAGGCCTCTAAACCAGGCGTCTTTAAGATATGCGGACTTCAACTCCCAAATTCCTCAGCAGCTTATCCCTGCTCTAAACCACACTGAGATGATGGAAGCTGAAATTTCCCATAAAGCCCCAAGGCTGCTCTGAAATATGGCTTAGGATGTGTGAATTGCAACACAGTTTGATATCCCAAGCCCTAAATGTGCCCCCGCATCAAAGAGGCCAGATGGTCACATGAGATCTCCCATTAGCTTATTTTTACAATGGAAACAATTTTAAAACATGAGATCTCCCATTAGCAATGAACATGACTTTGTCAGACAGGGTGCACTAAGAGAGAGCTTCTCAGTCTCAGCAACTTCAAGATGTGTAGTCTTCAACATACCGTCTGGGGAATTCTGGGAGTTGAAGTCCACACATCTTATAAAGTTGCAGAAGGTGAGAAACTCTGGGCTAAGAAATAATGATTGCTCCGAACTCATCGATCAGAGCTTCATGGATCAGAGTCTGGAACCTGGGTCTCAAAAGTTGGAATCCTTAACTGCATCACCACACACCAAACCTCCTTCCTACGGCAGACAGCGTGTAGCCAGAACGCGGCCACGCGCATCTGAAGCTACAGCAATTCGCCAGGGCACTTGAATAAAGGAAGGGCTTCATTTCAGTTAACACCGCAAGCAAAACAGCAGGACGTAAAAGCAAATCACCTTTTCTAGAACGACCCAGGAGGCTACCAGGCAGCACAAAAAGATCTATCGCTGCTGTCATGACTTTTTGTCAGATCAGGCAGGCCCTGCCTTTGTCTCTGAATGTTCAGAGAAGAACCCTCTTCTCAGTCTCTTTAAATACCACCCAGGGTCGCTGGCTCTCCACAGCACTCGGGGTCCTCTTACCCGTGAGGGGCAATCCAGAAAATCCCGCCCCACAAAATAATGTCAGCATTACAGCCCAGCGTTCAAAATCTAGCAAGAGTTAAGACAAAACTCTGAGCGCGCTCAGAGGACTTCAGTCTCCTCCTGAAGCATCGGAGCAGTGTTTTTCCAACTTGGCCACTTAAAGATGCGCAGACTTAACTCGCAGAATTCCCCAAGCACCACTGCCATCTGGAAGCTGCCAAATTGGAAAAACACTGAATCTGAGCATATTCCTATCCAGCTGGAAGATATTTAGAAGTCATTTTCAAGCTGGCTGCGGAATTCTGGGAGTTGAAGTCCACACCCACCTTAGAATCGCGAACTTTGAAAAACACAGATCGACATCAAGCCATTTTAAGTGAGAAGCGCCGCAGCTCTGGGCATTATGACTGTTTTTCGGACGGAATGGAGCACTAAGAGGGGGGCTTGTCTCAAGTCGGACTGGGTTCGGAAGGTGCAGAATACATTTTTTAAAAATTGGTTTTTTAATCGCAGAGGCGACTTCTCTGAATTCCCCCAAATAAAGCAGAGCAGCTACTTCAAAACATCTGAAATTCGGTGATCGGCGTCAGCAAGCAAGATTTCAAAAGCTTCTCCTCTTTGCATAAAGTTATTCCAAACTTAATTTTAACCCTGCAGAAGCAACACCGCCCAGCCCCACATTGCTGCGGGGGTGGAGCCAAACGGCATTTCACTTATGATAAAAAATTTCCTACCCGAATCGTAGCCTCTGCTAAACTGGTAGCAAAATTGCAAAAAATGCAAAACTTTCTTAAAAAAAACTTAAGGACTTTCCTTATTAGGTGGAGCCGGAAAACGGTTCGTCGATCCCTCTTCCATTCACCGCAGGGAGGGGGAAATCAAAAGGCTCGGGGGGAGGAGCAGCGGACAATCCGCAAAGTCTTATTGGCCTGAAGGCGTACACAGAACGCTTCGCCGACCAATCAAAAAGAGCAGAGCAAAGGAGGCGGGGAACCTCAACGAGCCGAACAAAGTTTCAATTCCCTCCCCTTTCTAAGCGTTCCCGGTCTCTGATTGGACCATCCGATTACTCCTGGCCAATAGTAACACAGAAGCGATGGTGGGGGGGGAAAGGATGGAAAGCGGGCGGTGTCTCGCGACGACGCTCGTCGTGAGGTTGGGGCGTCCATGGAAAGGAAACCGGGAGATGCCCCCCCGTGACAAAAACGAAACAAAACTCTGGCTACATTTTAACTATGCAACAACCCTGCAAAAGTTTATGGCTCAAAGTCGTAACTGAGTGCAACCTGCTTAGCCACCTTGCTTAGCAATGGAAAGCCTGGTCCTCGCTGTGGTCGTACGTCGAGGACGATCTGTACGTACCCCTTTGTGATCCTAATAAGATGCTCAAATTGACATCTAATATTTGTATGGAAATCTAAATTAAATATGTGATGATTTGATCAACATGGCTTAAGCTTTGGTTTATCCAGCTGTTTGTTACAAAAGGTATAAAAATCAAAACCAGCATTCATAGTTTACTTCTGTTGCACTCATACAATTGCAGCAGTATAAATTTGGACTGACGATAAGCCCCTCCTTTATGACATTTGCTCCACGCTCAGCATAGTTCAGAGATGCCTCACGCGAAGAGGCTTCATGCTCAACTGCTGAAGCAGGAACGTTGCGTTGTCATGGTGCACCTTCCCTATTTGTTGCGCAAAGAAGGGTTTGCCTCAGTTGGAGCTCACACCCTGATGACTATTTGGACACATCCATGTAGGTTTCTTGGCTACAGCTCCCTGTTGCTTTGCCATTAATTTCTCCTAGGATTTTGCTTTGACTTCCCAGATTTAGTCTTCAGTTCTGGAAAGTCTTGGTTCCCCACCCAAGACTTGACAATGCAAAGATAGGTAATATCTTTTGTTTGAGGTCACCGCTGGCTGGGTGCTATATGTGGGTATAAAGAACAAGAAACATCCAACTTGGAAAAGTGTTTAAAAAATAAAAGTATAATAAATGTTTTAATACATGAGAAAAGATGTGGCCAACTTTACGGGGTGGTGTTCATCTTTGTTTCCGAGCCAAAGAGCCAGCGTTCATCTGAAGATGCTTCCATGGTCATGTGGCCGGCATAACTGTACGCTGAGGCGCCGACACTGTTACCTTCCCAAGGTGGTACCTATTTATCTACTTGCATTTTTGCATGCTTTTAAATTGCTAGGTTGGCAGGAACTACAACAAGAGCTCACCGTGTTATACGGCATCTCTTGGGTCTACAGCTGAAGCTGCCGACCTTCCAGCTATCAAGCCCAGCATTTTAATCGCTACATAAGGACTTCAGAAAAAATATTCCATTATTCACCGAAAGCATGTATTACTGTGACTAGCAAAATAAAAATGTAGAATAAAATTGTCATAACAGTTTTCTCTTTGTGTGTGTGTGTTTATGTGTATGTATATTGCATGTGCTTGCACATTGCATGTGTGACAGGCAAATGAAAGATGACTTAACTAAGCCAAAAGGAAAGAAAATAACTTAGCTCATTGGCAGTTTGTTATTGGCATGCAAAGCAGAATTGTTGTTTTCCATAGGGCCTTACACACTGGGGGAATATGTTAATCGTATGGAGCCCATATCATATGCTCAGCTGTGCATGCGCATAAATAAAATCTGTTTTGCATAAATGCCATCAATTTTAGCAACTTACTTCTATGGAAACTGATGTTGAATAAACACTGGTGATTCATGAAATTCTCACTATTCAGAAGTGGAGCACATCCAGGGTGTCTACAGGGTATGGTAAAAAATGTCAAGATGATGGTCCATAATGGTGTGCTCCACCCCTTTTTTGGGGGGTAGATTAACAGAGCTTTGATTGCACCATCTGACCATTATCTCGACCCCTGGCTGCACTCATGATTCCAAAGCTAAAGTGAATGAAACTATAATAATCTCCAATTGATCACTGACAATTAGTGGAATTAGCTGGATCTGGAAAACAAATCCAGATCTGTGTTGAAGGAATGCTATCATTGTTCTGAGAGAGTTATTGCAATTTGGACCTAAATCAGCTCTGGAGTTTACTTTAAGCCCAACATTTAGAAGAAATGGAGAGCTTCCTTTTTTATTCTTTTTTTTAAATTATTTTAGGCCACTGTCACATTGCTTCCTCTGATTTTCAATCCAAGCACTGAATAAAGGTCCAAATCCACTGAACTGCAACAATGCTAAAGCCCCAGGATCTCTCAAGATTTACAAGGTTACATGGCAAGGCTGTGAAAATTATTAAGCTTCATTTCAGGTAAAAATATGAATTCTGATGATTCCACTGGAGCGAGGAATGAATGAAAACAATCGCACCTTTTACATCAAGACGATCAGGATGTTGTGGGATTAGATCCCTTCCATTTCTTTCCTAAATGCCAACTCTAACTATTCTGTATCTAAAGCCCCCAACATTCAGGTTAATGAAAAGGTTTTGCCTGAGTGTTAGCAAAGATAGGTAATATGTGAAACAGAACTGAAAATCGTCATTATTATTCCCATCTATCAAACTTATTCATTGATCAAACATTTAAAAAGAGGTGGTAAAGTGCAGGCAGAAGAAATAAAATCTCTGTCCAAGCTTAAGGAACAAACAAATCAATGCCCTGTGTTTTGTTTCTTTCATTGATTTTACTCTTTAATGAATAAAAAACCTGTTTAGAAGCCAAATTCAATCAAACATTTAATCAAACGGTTGTCTTAGTTTAATGTCAATTGCTATACATATTCATTCCTTACAATAAACGGGGGGACATAATGGAAAGGCTGTTTTGTGGCTCAGTATCAATAACCATAAAAACACCTCACTGTCCAGCAACTCAAATCTGTCTAAAATCCACATTTAGCATGGCAAAAAAAATGCTCTAACAACTAGCATTGGTGTGAAATGGGAAACATACTAATTCTGAGCTAAAATCTGTCCTTCCTTTGAAAAAAAACATCTGTTTTTCTCCACGCGTTCAGATGTTTTTCCGGTTCTGTCCACACGCGGGCCACCATTGGTCTCGGATCCGTGCACTCCTTCGTTCTCATGATGTCAAAAGGCTTGGAAGGCTTAACTTTGAGCTCAACTCCTGCTCCCGGTCAAAGTACTCCAAGGGTAGGAGCAAAGCAGAGAACTTCTCTTTGGTGGGAAATCCTCTCTGGTCTCATTTCACTTCCTTCTCTTGAAATATTCTACTGTCATCAGAATCAAGGTCCTCAGATTCCTTGGTTTATTTTCCTTCTGCACTAGGTACTTCAGGAGCACCCAGAAGGGTCAGTATTACCCCGCTATCTCTGTCGGAGAGGCAAAGAGGATGGAGGATAGAAGCTGGAGTTCAAATTTCCCTGTTTCTCCATTGGCCAGTCAGATGGTCCTTTCTTCCTCTCCCTTCTTCATCCACTGAAACTCTAGAATGCAGCCATGAGGATATATTGTGAAAGTATAGCAGAAATAGCATGGGGACCAATAGCAATGGGAAAAGAAGAATGGTAATGGGGATTCTTCTGACACCAGAAGAATCTTTTCAAGTATTTCATCTCTACAAGATGACAGACGCTATTGGGTGAGCTGAGAAAGGCTCTGTCATGTGACATTTTCCTCGGGATTTCACTGAGGACTAGGGAGCTGCAGACCGCAGGGGAGATCAATGTGCAGTACAAGTTGGGAATTAAGACAAGACTGAGGATTCCAATCTTTCAAAAAACAGCCCATCCTTTTTCCATATGCCCTTTTAACTCCAAATTGAATGAGAAGGCGAAAATACTATGTCAAATATAACCTAAGAGATGAACGGCCAGTTCAGTCTTTGACCAACACCTCAAGACGTAAGTGTGACCAGCTGCTGTGACCATGATAACACTGTGATTGCAATCAATTCAAATCAGGACTGATGGTTAACTCACCTCTTTCCTTATATGCTGTAGATCAGGCATGTCCAAATTTGGCAACTTTAAGATCTGTGAACTGCAACTCCCAGAACCCCCATAGCTGGCTGAGGAATCCTGGGAGCTGAAGTCCACCCATTTTAAAGCGGCCAAGGTTGGCACCCCTGCTGTAGTCTTTAAACAACCGGGATGATAATGGGTTAGGCTTAATGCATCAAACAGTTAATGTTCAGCTATCCAGGACTTGCCCACCTATAATACCAGATGCCCAAACATTAGTGTCTTTGGCTTAGCATGATATCATCATTTGCCCATAAATACAGTTGGCGAGTTAGGATCAGAGCTGTAGCTTCAGGAAGCCCATCATGACTAGAAGGAAGAGTCCCGCTGGTCCAGGAGAGCTGCTGGCTATGTTACTGGCTGGGGTGCATTCAAGACTGCTGATTGCTGAACCGGCCTGATTAAATGTTGCCGCGTCTCCGATGGTAGCATCACAGACAGCTTGGGTGGTGCAGCCCTTCATGGTAATGTTTGTAGATGTTTCTTCTGGTGTTCAGAAAGACAGAGAACAACAACTTGCATGTTTATTACCGCAAGAGGGCAACAGATACACATCAATCCATTTCTTCAAGGCCAAAGAAATACTGTCCTCTGCACCCACTTCTCCCCAAGTTCTCAGAAGGAACACATTTGCTGCATTAGTAGCTTGTATTGTGATAGAATGATTGATACCCTGCCTTTAAATTAAAGATAGCAACAATCAAATCTTGTGCTAACCTAAACAGAGAGCGGCGTAATAAAGTAGGATAACAGAGCAAAGCTTTTACAGACAGCAGAATCAATAAAGTGGACTGACTCGGGTCCAGTATCCACTCTGTTGCCCCAGCTAATTCATTTTGCTTCTTGAAACTTTCCCCATAAAATAGCTGAATAGAGCATTGGGCCTAAAACATATTTGGAAACTTTCCAGCCATTTCTTCTTTTGCCTACAGAAGAGGAATCCTTTGGGATTCCTTTGGATCTCTTATGATAGTCATGTTTTTTTGGGTGAACAGTAAAAGTGTCCAGAATAGTTGTAGAAAACTGGGTTTAGTGTTTTTTCTTCTTCCATATCTACAGTATTATTGGTGTGAAGTGCCATGGAAAATAGAAAGGCCGTCTTGGCGTTGCTGAGAGGGCCAGGTCAGGGTTGCTCAAAACAAGCTGGGCAATTTGTCTCCTGCATCTTATCTTGTCTTTCTTTAGCGTAGAGTAGATACGCTTCCCTTCCTCATCTCATCCTTACAATCAGATCAGGTAAGCTAGGATGAGACATGGTGTCTGATTAAAATCAGTCAGTGAACGTTAAAAGCAAAGTTTCTTTCAAGCTTGACTCCAGAAGAACGTCTTGTTTTGCTTTCCCAGCAACATTATGGAGGCAGTTGGCCATTGCCTTCTGAGCTTGTTTTGATCCCTCTCCCATATATTTTATAAATGTGGGATATTCTGAAGGTATCCAATCTAGGTACTATCCATGTGTGATCCTGCTCAGCTTGTCAAGACAAGCCAAAGTTAGCTAGATGGTGCCAAGTTTCTGTCTGGCCAATTGAGAGAAAGAGAGAGATTTCAAAGAGGCAAAATAATTTAGAAATAATGCATTAGAAAGAAATGCTCCAATTGTTTAAGGAACTAAGACCTCGGCTGTATAAATGTACATTCCATACCTGGCTTTCTCATCTATTTTACTGGTGACCTTTGACTGGCAGCAACGTTCTTTTGTTCATGTTATTTGATCTTAATGCAAGAAAATGAAAAAGCCATATCCCCCCACCCGCATGTCCATGCACACCTACTACACAAGATCTGAATGCATCGGAATCAGCACAACAAACATTCATTTTCTGTCCACCATGTCCTTATAAGTATACAGTATTGCATATTTGGCCATAGTTCAAATTCCAGACACAAGGAAAGCAGTGTTTCTCAATCTTGGCTAGTTGAAAATATGTGGACTTCAATTCCCAGAATTCCCTTGCCAGCATGGAGTTGAAGTCCATGTATCTTCAAGCTGCCAAAGTTGAGCAACGCTGCTTGAAGAATGCATTCCAGCTGAAGATTGCAGACACCTGAACAATGCTGTGAGCTGCTCACGTGATTCTTCACATCTAACTTTACTGGTTTCAGCTAGGCTTCCTGCTCCTTTGGGCAATATACTTTAACAAAACCCCAAGTTTTTGGGTTTGAAGGTGCTTCATGCATCTTCTAATTATATGTCTCCAAACAAGTTTTACTGCTAATCTTTCAAGAAAATTGACAATGCCTGAATCAGCCCATGCCATTATTTGCCTGTTAGATCTCTCTTTGCTTGACCTATAAGGATTATGTCCTGCCAATGATGCCTGAGATAAACTCAGTTCCCTGCTTTGTAATCATCCCTGAATCTGACGAGTTGAAAAAGATTGACTTATTTATTATCACATGTGTAGTCAAGCTGACAGAGAGGGCAGTGGTGCTACAAGCCCAGGAATTGTTATTGGAAATGGAATATTTAGATAATTTCTAATCTGGGTTCAGATATGGATTTTGCTCAGGTAGTCTCATTGTCGTGACAGATGCTCTCTATCAAGAAAGAGAGAAAGGACATATAACTAGATCTCCTGGAAACTTTTAATACCGTTGCCTATATTGCAGCCCACTGGAGTAGTCGAGATAGCAGGAGGAAATATAGTGAAATTCAGCAAAGTCATCAGTGACTTGAAAACTTTTTGCTTGAAGTTGCAGTGGCATAAATTTTTGAATAAATTTCACGAGATTCAACAGCTATTATTTTGACATCTTCGATGCCTCACCTAAAGTTCTAGAGAACTTTATACTTTTCATTTCAGGGAAATGGATGCTTTCTCATACGAAGTCCATTCTCAAACCCTATAACCCAAATAAAATGCTGAATGAATTGTTGAGATTTACCAAAAAGTATGTATCCGGTCAAATCAATGCACTGTGACTCTAATCCAACGCAGTCCACAGTGTCATCCTTACAAGAATCAGGAAATGCAGCATAGCAGGCTGGACACCGAAGACCATTGACCTCAGTATCTAACTCTGGCACTGGATAAAGAGAAAGTTTTTGGAAACCATACCAAACAGCTTAATTATATAAGACAGTGGCATCTTTATCGGCTAAATTTTCAGGCGGGGGAACTGCTGTGTTTTGAGCTCAAAATAATTTTTTTATTATTAATAAATTATTCTAATTAGTTAATTCATGGGACACTACAGAAGTCTGAACACTTTTGCAGTTTGTTCTATTTTTAACAGGGTCTTTTTTTCGACTCACAATACAGATGAAAGGCTAAGCATTTTCAGAAGATCCTTATTCCTCATTAATAATATTTCTTAAGTTTATTCTAGCAACGTTCTTGTCCGTAAGAAGTGAGCTCCAGTGAATGAAAGAATGCTTGTTATAAAGGATTTCTTTGATATTGCTTACACCAGTAATTTTAGGCAATACCATTTTAGATTGTTCACTGAATTGTTGTAAATATGCACGAGGCAAATTATTCATTTTTTTAAAAAATACTGTTATAAGCATCAAGGAAGATACTTCAATGTCTTTTTTATGCCGTTTCTGCTTTCGCCGTGAACTTGAAAAAGAGACACCTTTTCTGAAACTTTTTAATAGCCCTTGGAGTTCTTCCTTCTCTGTCGTTTAGTAAACTTCCACTGGTCCGATCTTGCCAGAAGGGCCCAGAGACCCAAAACAGGTCTTCAACGCACAACAATGTTGTCAGAACACTTCCAGAGAGATTGGAATAGCTATTTCCAGATTAAAACATTTTGTACCTTATTCCTCTGTTCTACCTGCCAAGAAAGAGTTGGAAGGATATGGCACTTGGAGAACAATAAGGTCACTTTTAGATTAAGGACAGATTTTAGATTGTGCAATGATTTTGTACCTTCCAAAAGTGTACAGTTAAGTTTAGATTCTCAGCACAAGGCAACAACATGTGTTTGGGTGAGTTGATCACTTGGGGTTATAATGCATCATATGGAAACGATGTGTTGGCCTTCCTCAATTTCTTTTTAATATTTATTTAATCAGAAGAACGCTCTGGCCTGAATTGAATCAGGGTCATTCCTTGTGGGGTGTGGGAGGTCTAAATCTTCACTTCTGACATCTATCTTCCTTCATATCTGGTTGTCTGGTTTTATTTTTTTTTTAGCTTAGCTTCATGCTGCTTTTAATAAATACTCATGGAGTGAAATCACTGGTACAAAAACGCAAGGGGCTAAAACTCAGAGTAGATACCTACATTTGACCGGAAAATCTGTATTGCAGACTTCATTCTCGCAGCAAAAAACACTCGTCCTTGATCTTCCTTTTTTACCCACATTGATGTGAGCAGAACCACCTTCACAGACGCTTGACGGAACACAGCCCTTAATAATCCCCTGAGCCTGAAGTTCTTCTGCACGGAGGAAAATAAATGGACATTTCTAGTAGATAATGAGAAGATGCCAACATGCAAAGTGGCAAAACCTATTTAAAATTACAGTAAACAGAAAGGGTGAGCATTTTGTTCACTAACTTGCTTAACCTTGAGAACCACTAACCAGGAAACAGATCTTTAGTGTGACTGTGACATCCCACGACCATTAACTAGTTCAATGGTCATAATTTGGGGATGGAGAGTTTCTACCACCCATGAATCATTGCACCAAGAGTGGCACAGCTTCGTGGCACCTATACACTGTTCGCCATTCGCCACGCAGGCAGGGATGCAAAAGTGGTTGCTGCAGCTACCTCATATTTGAGATGTGTGGTTTATCACTCAGCTCTTCTTTCTGTCCAGGAATTTTTCTTGGAGAACTAAACCCACAAGTGTCCTCAGGAATATGCTGCTTTAATCAGAAGCAACACTGTGGCACTGTTACCATCAGTTCGACCCATTTGTACATGCTTGTGGCCCCCATGAGGCACATAAGAAACTTTGTACCACAAAGTTGATTTGATCATTCTGTCCCCTCTTGATATCCTGCAAAATCCCTGTGATAGATAAGCAATATATATGAATTATTGGCTTTGCGTGTGCCCAAACCATGACTGAGAGGATAGAATTGTTTTAATCTGATGTATGAATGGGATCTGTTTGAGGCTAGATCTAGTTTCCCAGTGTTACTTAACTAGATCAAGGGCCCTCCGTTCGAGTTCCCACAATACATTACTCCCCTCCTGTAGAATTTCTCACTGCTGGACTGGGTCAACAATTTAAATTTTAAGGAAGGTTATTTCACCAACTGCATCTATCTGGCCCACCAGAGCAGGAAGGCAGGGTAAGCTGAGGGTCCCAACTATTAAGGAAGTGCCTAGGAAAAGGGCCTTCTCTGTGGTGGCTCCCTCCCTTAGGAACATCATTCCTCCAGAGATGAGATTGTCCCCCCACCTTTTTGCTTTTCTTCAAGGCCTTGAAGACATGTATTTTGTCGGAGAGCTTGAGAACCCCATTCGGAGCTGATCACATGGTTTGTTTCTGTTGTCACCAACACGGGCTGAGGGGTGGGGTTGGGGGTTTAAATTATGGGTTTTTAACTGTGGATTCTTAATGCTGTCCACCACTTGGAGTCACCATGCATGAGTTGAATAGCTATATAAATTTGTTTAATAAATAAAAGTTAAAACATCATTATTTCTATTGCTGCTACAACTACTATTGTTATTCTTCACCTTCTGACCGGTTTTATTGACACAGCGGGTTGCAGAATAACAATAACAAAATCAAGCATGCAAAACTATCCAGAGTCACCGGGAGTCGGGCGGCATGTACATAATAATAATAATAATCTTTACTGTCATTGCACCATGTATAATGACATTAAAAATGCCACCCAGTCAGTGCATCACTCATACAACTGCACAGAAACTATGAGACGCGAAACAAACAAAACTAAAAATGCAGACCTCACAAGAACTATCACACGCAACCACACACTCCGCACTACACTAATAAATTGTTATCATTATTAAAACAAGCGAAACAGGTGGACAAATAAAGTACTAAATACCTTTTACAAGGGAACTTCTATCCTCCTGGATACTTGGCTCTCTCCGCATAAAGCACACAACAGAAAATGTTTCGCCAACGACGAGTCCCATTGTGGTGTCATAACCTCACAGTGGGAAGGGGCCATGCAGTAGGACTACCAGATCTGGGATGCAAAGCTCTAGATGGCCAGACAGGTATATATGGCTAAAGGTTCATTGCCTGAGGTTCTTGCAGCTCGACTCAGGTAGCTGTACAGTATTTAGGTCCCTGAGTCCAACCCCTTTCTCCATGCAGGAATCTAAATTAGAGTAGCCTTGGAGGGTGGCTGTGCGACTTCTGTTTGAAGGGCCACCCCCCATCTCTCTGGCTCTCTGGCTATACTTCATTTTCAAACAACTTTTATTGTTAGGATTTTCCCCCCTTAACATGCAATTGGCATTTCTCGTGCTACTGTTAGGCAGCCACCTACAATTCTCCTATTGGAGGTCTCCTGTGAAGTTCATTCACCAACCTTCAAAAGAGCAGAACTCAAAAGAGATGAACACTCTGAAATTCACATTGTTGGTGATGAAGGAAAACCCTCTTTCCCATGTTACTTACCCAATTGACTTTCAAATATGGTGGCGCTACAAAAATCATGACCTGGGAGACATGGCTCTATGTTACCAGAACAGTTGTGACCTTGACCTATGCAAACTTCGCATTGCAGAGGAAAACCTGGAGACCAGACAAAAGGAGTGAAAGTGTGGTGATTTATATCCGCCTGTTTAATTTTTTGAAGAGAAATGATCAAACTTCTATAGTTCTAAGGTCTGAAACGTCCTCTTAGGGTTCATTACGGCAAAAGTAGTATTTGCCTATAACAAATATAATTCTTATTGCTAACTCAGTTGAACACTGGATAGGTACAGACAGCCTTTTGTTTAAATTATTATCAAATGCCCCACATACTTCAGACAGATGAACTCATTACCTTGCAGGGCTACTCTGGCTTTTTGCCAGAGATCAGGGATAAATGGAAGCGCATGATTGCTAAGATGTATAACCTGTTCATAAACCAGCTCAGTCTCATTGAGCAAAACATTTCTCTGATTTTGATCAAAGAATGATCTTTATGCTTATTGCACTTCACAAGCTTGTAGCATCATATGTGCTCTTTCCGAAAATAAGACAAACCAATTGGCAAGAAAGTGGAATCCCCAGATAAAGCTACCTTGTACAGATCAGACAAATTTGTCATTCAGTGGGGAGCCAGAAGGAGATTTCAGAAAATGAGGAGCACATAATTGTTTTATCTGCCAATGATGTAGCTGCAAGAATGCCGATGTCTAAGTTTTTTTTAATACTATTGTACTCCTTGGGGGGCAGCTAGATAATTAATTGCAAACAAGTATGAATTGCAACTAAGAACTTCTTGCAGTGAGAACCAGTATTTGAAACAATAAGAACTGAGAGGGGTACAGCAGATTTAAAAAAGGCATGAGGTCGAAACTTAACCATTTGCTAAATAGGATGCCTGCCCAAACAGGAAGACTTTCGAGAGCCAGCAAAACAGTGTAACAGCAGAAATCTACCCGTAAGTGCCACACAGTCCTCTTTTTCCCTTCTGTTCACTTGTGCCTGGTTCTCCAGGACCGCCTGGAGAAGTTATTGGCACGCTGTGGTTTTCCACAGTGAAACACTGATTTATTGGATCTTGACGTCATGGATCTTGGATGCAACAGAAAATCCGTTCTGACCTCTGCACGGTGAAACCCTTATACAAGTGGCCCGAATCATGTGATTTGTGCCTATTTCCATCACTTGCACAAAGATGTCATTGCCCAGAATGCTTAAATGACGTCGATTGCGTCATTTGCACTGTTAGAATGATGCAGCTTTCCATTTACTGAGTTTTGAGGAATAACGAACATCCCCTCCGCCCAATTAATCTATTCAAATGAGATTTCACTATATTCAAGACCTAGGGACATGAGGATTCTGTTGTCCAATCCAAAAAGTCAGATTATGCGGAGAAAAATAAATGAATAACTCCGATTGTATCAATCTTTCCAAGCATCTGTGCATGTGTACACATAGTACCCGTAGAAGGCACAATGGAAAGGCACCAGATCTCTTCTCCCCGCCCCATTTTGTAGCACCATCACCCAAGAATAAGCTACTCACCGCTGGCTATCAGTGCTGAGAGGAGGCCAAAACTGAGGGAGGCCTGCATTGTTGCTACTGTAGATGAGACTGGGCTGACCTCCTGATGTGTGAGCAGCTTTTCAGCTGGGAAGGATACCTTCAATTACTACAAATGAAGGAGGTGTGTCCCACAGCCTCCTTTCTCCTCAAGGCCACAATGGAGAGGGAGTTGCACAACAACGGCATACCTCCTGATCATCACAACCCAATTCAGCTACTCTGCAAAAGCTATTTTGGTTTCTGATCGGTTTCAAGATGCTGCTTTTAATTGAAGAAGTCCTAGAGAGGGAAGGACTCAAGAAATGGACGGGGCAGTTTCCTCCGCTCCCTGCTTCTGGTTGGCCGGTGGGTTCTACTCATGCAAGGATACTCCAGGTACAAAGAAGAAGGTAAAACAGTCAATTTGGTAGCCACAGTTACTGGTTGCACTGACCATCCTGATCCTTTTCAACCAATCTCAATCACACGTCTGCCAAGTACTCTCAGTCAAGGAGCTGGGAAGCAGAGCTCTTCCTCCATTACTGCCCATCTAGAGCAAGTCCCCACCGCAGAAATCCAGTTGGCCTCTATTATACTAATTGTCCAGAAAGCTGCTCAAACATGCTGTTAATATCTCTGCTTTGCCTGCCATCTGTTTGGCAGGATGCTGTTTAAATCCTATTATGTTCTTAATGAGCATTAGGATGTTTTTTGTGGTTTCCTCTTTCTAGACGTGTGCTTGCAGCCATAGAACAGTAATGAAAATAAGACAAAGGGGGGGATGGAAGGATAAATTAGTCGCCTTTTAACTTTTCCAAAGGGGTGCCCTTCCCATTGTATCCATCCTATAGTTGAACATCTCTTGACATGACTTAACAGGCGCCCAGAGCTTGTTTTCGTGAAATACCTTGAAACTTCCAGGGCCCAGGTCCATGATTCTTTCTTCAGAGGAAGCCCACCTTGTTTCATAAAGTTTACTGCAAGGATACCAAGATCTGGTATGCACATTGTACTAATCCATGGTTTACTGGATTCATCACATTGGGCTGGGATTATCCTGTGTACTAAGTTATAGATCATTGTTTAGAAAACCACAATAACAGGATGCAAAAGGAGTTGAAAATGTTGTTTGGATTGGCTTAGTACACTGCACAGATGTATCATTTTGTCTTAGCACTGACTGTAATGCTAGCAAAATTTTGTAGTCGCAGCAAAGAATAAAACAATATTTGGATGTAATCTAACAATCAGTGATGAATTATTGATATTGCAATAGTCCCAGCTGAGCTTCAGGAATTAAAAGGCTTACAGTTTCTTATTCTGTTTCGTTTATTGCAGAGTCGTGTCACATTTGAGTCCTACCATTATGGCTGTCCTTTAGATTCTTTTATTCAAACAAGTCAGATCATAAACCATGGCTTAAGGTAGTTTAAGTTAACCAAAGTCAAGACCATAGACACAGTTTGTCTGGATTTAAACTTGGTGCTAAACCACAATTAACCTGAAACAGAAGCTAAAAATATATTTCTCAACATGAAATCCTTTTCCGGTTTTGTCCTCCAGTATCCAAATAGCAAATGCATTTTTGTTTGCAAAAGAAATACCTGTG
>JANHZU010001960.1:22499-42557 GCA_032468055.1 Acrochordus granulatus
GTTTTTGTGTGTGCGCGTGCATGAAAAGAGTCCTGGCTGGTGCGAGGGAGATGACAGGGAGGAGGGGAGGGGGAGGGGGATTGCCTGGAAGGAAAATCTGGAGTCTGAATCTTGCGAGTTTTTTCTCTTGAACACCTTTCACTTAATTTATGCTTTTTACATGAGAGAAAAGAACTGTTGGCTCTGTTGTGAGATTTCCCATGCAAGCTCATCCTGCAGTGCTCGTTTTGCAAGTTGCTGCTCATCAACTGAATTACATTTTTTTAAAAAAATTTGCTTGTCTTTCACCAAGGTGCTCACAATCCAAAGTTCCAGTTTGGATACTTGGTCCCTAAAAGGTTTGCCATCACTGCCCTAGAGAGACATATATAGATAGAAATATAGATATGCACACATATATACATACACACTATATTTTGGTAAAGTTTAATAAAAATATTTCAGGATGAAATGGAAATTTAAGTTTTAAAATTTGTTTCTATTATTTTCCAGAATTGTTGAGCTTCATAAATAGGGAAAAGATCCAAACTGTTAATTATATTTCCATCAATTTTTAGAAAATAAGTTGTCCATTTTAGCAAATACATGTAAGCAAAGGTGAATTATACTAATGATAAAACAATTTTATTTCAGTTTTCTTTATAATATTCTAGGTAAATTTAATATTTTTTCCCATTGAAATCCCCACTTTTGTACTGTATCTCTGTTAGTGCATTCAAATTTTACATCCATATGAATCATACAATCTTTTTCTTGCTTGGATTGTGAATCATATTTGCCAACAATTTAAAGATATGACAGAAAATGTTCCTAATTATACATTATGAGATTTTGAAATTCAATTACTTATTTCTGTAATTCTTTTAGTACAATACTACTTATTGGAAACTACTGACAAGAGTCAAATAGATTGGACTGTTGTAAATTAAGTCTCTGAAAATATTTTATCTTTGTCTTATTAAATCTTCAAATTTTTATCTTTGTCTTATTAAATCTTTAGTTCTCCACTGTGTAAATAAATTAATTTTCCACTTCATAGAAAAAAAGATTTAATAGTAAAGCAAGAGGAGAGAATTTGGACTTGTTCTTTTTCTGTATTTATTCCAGACATTCGGGCATTTTTCTTATTGCATATTTGATTATAAACTGTTTATGTGGGAAGAAATAACTGAGAGAAATGAAAGTAATTCTAATCTACTGCTTTAATGGTTCTGTGTGATTACAAGAATTTCTCCTTTTAAGGTACAAAAGCTCTTGACCTTGGTTATATCTAACGATCCTCCTGAGGGATGCCCCTCCTGATCATGCACAATGACTCAAGGCTGATCCCCCTCGTCACACATGGTTCAGTCTGTTTTCTCCCACATCACCACCCCCATCACAAGCTCCCTCTTCCATGGAGGAGTCAGCTGTGGTTCCCTAAGTCTCCATGGTTTCTTCAGAATTGGAAGCTTCAGTGGAAGTGGGAAGAGGAGGAAAATCACATGAAAGAAAGGAATGTCCTTCCCCTGATTTGAGAACTTCCATTGGTTTAGGAGGTGGAGTGAGCTGCAAAGGAAGCACAGGGTTAATCTCCAGATCTCCCCTGCCTCTCAGTCCAGAAAAAACAGAGTTTGAAGGCCACTCAGAGTCCAAAGTCTCTCTCCCTTCATGCTGCACCTGGGAGGGTGGTTGGTGTCTTGTTGCGGAAGGTTCTACAGACTGCTGTGGCTGTATTAGTACCAGTTCATCCCTCCCCTTCTGCCCAGCTAGGTCTGATGTAGAAGGCTGCTCACAGTCTGTAGGTACTGGCCCTCTGTTGTGAGACTTGGGAGGCAGGTCAACCTGTTCAGCAACGGATTCCTTGGGAGGCAGTATAGCTGGGATCGGTAGCTTCACAGGCCAAGGCTTATTAGGAAAACACTGAAGAGTAGTTCATGCCTGGCATTTTCCCATGAGCTATAAACCTTGTCTGTAAACCCATGACCTAGCATAGGAACTGGAATAGCTGAAGTAGGTTGAGCTGAAGGCCTTGGCTCTGCCTGCATCTGTTGTACTAACTGTAGTACAGTAGCAAAAAAATTGTGAATCTTGTTCTCTGCTCCATCATGCCTACATAGAACTGCTTCTGTTGTCATCTGGTCAGCTACCGCTCCTCCTTGTTGAAGGTCAGAAGCCATGCCCAAATCTCTGTAAGCCTTTCAGCAAAATAAAAATTATCCTTCCTTCCTCTTCTTTTTTGTGTTGAGAAATTAATGTTGGAATGAATGGAAATGAGTCAGACAAAAGTAATTCTAATCTACTGCTTTAATGGTTACTTCAAAGTTACAAGAATTTCTCCTTTTGAGTGCCAAAACTTTGTCCAATAGTCCTCCCAGGGGATGCCCTCCTTTGCTTAGTCATGTGTAATGGTCAAGGCTGACCCCCTCTTTACACATGGTTCGGTCTTAAGTTTTCCCTACAATACCCAAGTAATGGGAAATGGATGAGAATAAGATTTCAGTGCTTGAAGGTTCATAACTAATGCCCCCCACCCTTCCCCACAGACACACATTCATCTTTCTCTGTACTTCCAGTCTAAACGAGAAATTATATTAGCTGTTTCAGCCTTGCTAATCCTATTTTTAATTCCAAGCCAATGTTCTATAGAACCAGGAACACACCACTATTGACAGGTTAGGTATGGGTTGTTTTAGTTAGTATAAAGGTTCTAAACTTCTGATCACTGTCTAGAAAGAAAGATGCTTGGCATTTAAAACTACCTCAGTGACACCTTCCAACCATGTACTCATTAAAGCTATAAGGATGGGATACCCACATTTGGATTTCTTTTCCTCACATCTCTAATGCAAAATGTAAATTAGGTCACTGTTCAAGGAAATGACATGTCAATTGTTATATCCCCCCTGCCTCCGATGAGTGATAGCATTATGCATTTATAAAATAAAAATAAAAAGTAAGGGTCCGTCAAATCCCAGGCAGGTTGGGTCTAATAGGATAAAATCAAGAAATTTCAGCATTAAAAAAGACGTGTGTTTATGAATTGAGAAACTACAAGAATGTTTTCACACTGTCATTACAATAAAACACATTATCTTTTTTCTCGACAGCCACTAGCTGAAGCAAAAATAGTTTATTTCCAGAGTTATTTCTGATTTTCATAAATTCTCAAACCTGTATTTTCCTTCACCTTTAAATAAATACATCTAAAGTGATCAATGGTTGTATTTCTATTTTTTATTATTTCCTTTTTATTACTTTTCTTTTATTGTCATACTTTTTCTGAGCTCATCCTCCTATAAAAAGTTGTTGGGAATAGCTCTCCATTAGCAATCATCATGCCTTAGCTAAACCTCATTTTGCACTGTGCAAGAACCATTAATAAAGAAACGCTTACCTACTTATCAAAAGTTGTTACTGTGGAGATATACAGTAGAACCTCACAAGACGAGCACCTCACAAGACGAGCAAAAAAAATTAATAAAATTTATTCCGCTAGATGAGCGGTGACTCACAAGACAAGCAAACTTTGCATGATAACTTATACATCATCAGTCAGCGCGCTCTGAATTTCCCATTCAGGCAGCAACCGTGCAAGAGTCCTGCTGACACTGCTATGTGCAGTTTACTCCATTACTGTCCGTGTGCTGTACTGTGAGACGTTGGAGGGAAAAGGTCCTGTTGCTTCGAGCGACGGTGGCAGCAGATCCTCTGAGCCAGCCACCAGCCTAGTGGCAGCCGAGACCTAACAGCAGCCGAGGCCAGAATCTGCTGGAAGCAGATCCGTGAGTGCTGGCTAGTTTGTTCTATTTTCTGCTTTATATTGTGTGATAATCATTGTTACTTGTTTCAGATGTTAGGGACAATCATTTCTACATCAAAGTCCGTTGAAAAGGATTTTTTTGTGAATATTTTTGGGGGCGTGGAACGGATCGTCCGACTTTTCACTGTTTCCTATGGGAAACCTCATTTCGGTTTAAGAACGTTCTTCCGGAACGGATTAGTCTCGTCTTGTGAGGTTCCACTGTAACTGGGGAAGGGATTCCCCCATTACCGTCTTGAGGTGTCAAAGTCAGGATAGACACAAATTTATAAACACAATCCTGACAACTGGCTGTGAAGTTTTTCTTTAACCACTAGATGGCTAACCATAATTCTTAAACAGGCTAATGGAGAGACATCAAAATATAGTTTTCACAAAGTCACGGCTACCATCAGCTGCAGAAACAGATGTGTTTCGATTCGAACCTAATCAACCAGGAGCTTAGGTATTTTGGAAGAGGCGTATGTGAACAGAAGCAAATCACTGTTTCTACAGCGGAGACGAAACCCCTCCTGTTATTCTTCTAAAGCCGTTACTGTCATGCAGTATTCAAGAATCCAAGCCGATAGATACTGAGAATCCAGAAAGGAATGTATGGGACCCTGTGCAAGGACATTATCCTCTGCTATTCCACACTGCCACCTGGATTTTTTCATCCTGTTGCTTGAATCTGAAATCCTTTAATGTGAAAAAATTTTAAATCTGAAAAACTTTAATGAATGGATGTTTTACAACACTGGCATCTTTGTTGTTGTTGTTTTTTGCAGGCTTAAATGGAAGACAGGAAAAACAGTAGAAGGCTAAAGAAAATCAGGCCACTTTAATGAAAAACACAAAGATGCTGCCTCCTTGCAAACTGAAATGCATTTCCTCTGAATCATTTTAAATGTGCAAAGCGCCGAAATGCATTGCTTTTAACATCTAAGGAAAGGCCCTCCTTGTATCCATAAATGAGAAGGATTTCAATTTCAAAAAAATACCCAGCAGTGTTTTGAACAAATGTTCATATAACTCAAAATACAGTATTCCTGTCTATACAAATATATATTTTTATACACAAGGCACAAGTGCATACCTGTATCATCGAGACGCATATCAAAATGATTGAAAAAGAGTAAATCCCCAAAAGGGTAAAAGACACAGGAACAATTGGATCAATTATTATTGAACAGACCAGAAAGAGTACAAACCTATTTTGTTTCCCAGTCACAACTGCTTCGTCTCTGAAAGGATTCAATAATAGGATTTCCAGGCCAGAATATTAACAGGAGAAGCTAGTTAGAGCCATCAGTTCACATGCTAATAAGCCAGTACTAAGCCATTTTTACGCCAGAAGGATTACCTTGCAATAGTTTGAAAAGCACATGTATCTGTATGAAAGCATCCTTTTTCAAAAGCATCTTATTTCTAGGATATCATCCTTCAATCTTTGCTTCCACAAATAAAGTGCATTTATTTGTGCATTGCACATTTATCTGCATTTTATGAAGATGTACTGGGAGGAAGTGCACAAACCATGTTTGAAATATTTACCAGAGTTAAGACAAACAGTTAACTAGACTGGGTACAACAGCATTGATGGTTGCTTGAGGGAAGGCAAGTAAAACAACCTTCTTGTCTTTGATCTACCATCTTTTCTCAAACTTCAAAGGAAAGTTAGGAATGAAAATCGTATCCTGGCAGCTGTTTCCACACAAATTTTAATTGCAATTCATATTTACCTTTAAAAACAGTGCTAGTTTTATGAAAAACTGGCTAGAACATATAAAAAAAACATGATTACTTTTATTGAAGGTAGACCAGAAAGAGCATTGAAAAGAATGTAATGTTTACAATACATGTAATCTACAACATGGTCGTATTTACATTTAATTTTAAGAGGAAATAGCTGTTGCTCTTTATTCCTGAGTTTCTCAGCACCAACAGAATTGATAAATAAAAGGAATGGCATGGCATTTTTTTCCAAGTCAATAATCATATCTTATGAAGCTTTATTTTCACCAGAGAGACAGATTATTTCAATAATCATTAACCACTTTGCATACTTACTTTAAAACAAACATAGTCAGAATTATAGGAGGTCAAAATTTGGGATTCTCAATTTCTTTCATTGAAAGAGTCCCACACAAAACAAATACACAGAAAGTAAGAAGTGAATTTAGATAACACAGGCATGATAGAAAACAAGCAGAAAGTGTTTTGCATGTTAAAAATTACTGGCAGTTTTATTAGATTCAAGCAACACAGCTAGAAGTATTACTAGGTTAAGCCCTTGGATTACCATTACAGCAGGAAGTATTGAACTAGACAGTGTGACTAATCTATGTCATCTCCTCTGACTTTCAGTGTTTATGTAAGTTTATACACACACACACAAACTCCATGCTCTCACTTCAAAGTGAGAATGCTAAAGGAAAACGTCTTAAACATCCTTGACTTTCTTCTCTGTTTATACGCCTTTTCAGAACTGACTAAATAAAACTGATCACCAAAGTCTTCCCCAAAATCAAGTCATGTAGAAAAATAAAAATCTCTAGAATAAGCATGTTTAGTAGTTGTTTGGCAATTAGATTATTTATGTTTCAAATCATCTCTGTTTGAAAGGCTGGTTGAGGACCTTTGGGTTATTTTACACACAGGCACTCTTGACTGTAAATTTCCTGTGGTCACAGGGTCTACATTCCGACTGTACCTCTAAGAATCTGATGCTCAATGTGTGCATGATAAGTATTTTCTGATTTTGTGTGAACACACAACACTGAACATTCTTGTATTCTCGAATGGAAATTTAAAAACAACAACACAGTGCCAGAAACTATGATAGGTAACCTCTAAAGTAGGAAATCTTGTGATTCTAGAGGAAGAAAAGGGACTGCAGAATTGTTCCCAGCGATGGTCACGAAGTGGAGTGAAACAGCCACACAATCATATAATCTTATTTATAAAGGCACTGGCTTCCAGGCAAATATTCAAAATACAATTAACAGTGGTTCTCAACCAGTATGCATGGACTCGGTGTATGTTAACCAGAGGTAGACCTTGACTTATAACCATTCATTTAACAATAGTTAAAAATTGCAACAGTCTTACAACCTGTACTTGCACTTATGACTGTTGTATCATCCCCGCACATGTGATAGCAATTCGGGCACTTGGCAATCGGCTCACATTTATGACCTGTTGCAGCATTTTGCCACCCCATGATCATGATCTGTGACCTTTTTAGCTGATTTCTGGCAAAAATACCCATTGGGAAAGCTGGATTTACTTAATGATCATGTGATTTGCTTAATGGCTGCTGCGATTTGCTTAACAACTGCTATAAAAATTCTCATAAAATCTGAAAGATCTGACTCATCTTACAATCTCAATGATTTATGATGGAAATTCTGTTCCCAATTTTTTGTTGTTAGTTGAGGACTACCTATAATTGATGCATACCCTGAAAAATATCATAATAGAATGCCGGTAAACATAATAATAATATCCTTCTTAGGAAAAAAATATTTTGTTTTGAGCACAATGGCCTCAAAATTCTTATTAAAACAGATTATATCTAGTTTATTTATAAAAGGTTTGTACAATTACTGTATATGCATATATATATTTACATAAATATAATATTTCCACTCTCTTTTCTTCACTCAGTTTTTAAGCACACACAACTTGGGGTTATACCACTGTTTCTTTTGACTCAGGCAACTGCAGAGGCTTAAAGTTTATAATTTCTTTATATGTGATACCTGGAAAAGTTAAACACAAAAATATTAATGTTAGATTCAGGAAAATTTTTTTTGAAAAAATCAAAATGTATAAAGATGGTGCAGTAATGCAGATTGGAAGGAGGAGGAAAGTGATCTGGACTATGGCATAGATAATCATGTCACACTTGTTACTTCCCTAAACATTGTTTATCTTTTTTGAGATCTCGTAAGTATATGAGGTTAAATTTGGGATTCACTGGTAAGTAACCAGTGTCACCTGTAGCTTACAGTTTCAGGTCTCCCATGTAGCTATAACTAAACTTTTAAAATGCTATTACATTCAGTTCTAGCATGCAATAAGTTAATCTCATTATACAGAACATCTTGAAAATTTGGGTTCTATTTTGTAAATTTGAATTGACCCAATAAAGACATAGCTGTACACAGAAGTTTGAGGATGGTAGCCTTTTCAGTTACATATCTGAGACAGCTTTAAATATCCAACAAGTAGAAACCAAAAGGTGAGATTCTCACTCGTCAGAAAAGGAGGCAGTTGAATTTTACTCCTCTGAAAGCTATCTGATATACCAAGTAGTTGATGATTTTCATGACACCAAAGTAAATATGACTGCTTGCCTTGTAAGACTCTAAAAGAATTTAGCAGCCTTAAAGATCCTAAGTATCTGATTAAAAGATGTTGGACAAGAAAAAAAAATTCCTGAATTTAAATGCAAACCTTACAAAATACCGCTAGCAAAGGACATTTTTCCTTCATGATAAGGGCATTTTTAATAATTACTATTAAATTTGCACCATGCTATATCTGCTTATAGAAGCGTTCATAGCAGTTTTCATTTCTCTTTGTTGTTCACTCCTTTCTTAATTACCCATGTATACCCAAGTTTATTCAGCCTAGGAAAGACTTCTGTCTAAGACCCTGGAAAGTCAATTTGAAGAGAGGGAATAACAGGGTCAACAGCAGAGAAGTATTTCTATATGTCTTGTTTAATGCACCAGATTCATAGGTTCCTCTGAATTATATTTTAATTAAAACACATGAAGATCTCTTTGTGAAGCATAGGCAAGGTTTCCTACACCAATTTAGACTTTGAAGGCTGCCTTTTAGCACAGCTATAACAAACGTACATTTCCATTCATCCAGGGGCAGATCCATGTTGTCAAAAGTGTCATCGTATTTCTCTGCTTTGTTTTCTTCCTCGGGATCGTGAATGATTTCAAAATAAGGGTGTGCCAAAGCTTCACTTGCTGTTGTTCTCTTCTCTGGATCTAACACCAGCATCTTTTCCAAAAGGTTTACAGCTGGATTGACAAAAAGGAAAGGATGTTTAAAGACTATCATTCTGGAAATTGATGAAAGATATATTTAAGTATTTTGTTAAAGTTTTGCATCTCCTAGTTATCATGTGTTATTCAAAAAGCAGAAGCTCAGAGGACTCTAATTTATAATAAACTATATCTAGCAGGGAAAGCCTATCTTTCTAGCCAGATCTCACCATTGTAATGATGAAATTTATTGAAATAGAAATTATATAATGAAATTGTAACATAGCACAAAAAAGCTTCAAAGTTTTTTTAATAAAAGGATGGAAGATATCTCAACCTCATTATTACCCTGATATAATTTTCTAATTATTATTTTTATTTGTATCCTGCTTTTATTATTTTTACAAATAACTCAAGGTGGCAAACATATTTAACACATCTTCCTCCTCCTATTTTCCCCACAACAACAGTCCTGCGAGGTAAGTTGGGCTGAGAGACAGTGACTAATATATTACATCCATCTACATTTAACTTACCTAAAGGATTTGCATTTTTTAGAATGGCAGCAAAATCTTTTTTCTGTATTTGTGGAAGGTTTCTGATGTAATTTTTTGCCTTCAATAAACAGACACAGAGATGACTGGATATAAATACTTCATTAATTCAGGAAATTAAACAAAGAAAAATAAAGAGGATTTCATTAAACTGAGTTCAACTCCTAGTGAATATATGGACAAAATGCACATGTGAGATATAGAGCAAATTGCATATGAGTTAATGTTGGATCCAAAGGTCCTAAATTAATTCATACAAAATTTGTATAATTTCTACAATTTAAGAGAATCTGATTTAGTTTCTCAGAGCATACAAGGAGGCATATCACAAATACAACTCTCTTGGAAATATATATATGCAGAAACCCAAAGTGTTAATGTCTTACTTCCACATAAAGTAATGTTATTTAAACTTTTGAAGGACTATGCTCGCACACTGGGATTAAAAAAGGGTCTTTATTTGCCTTAGCTTTCGAAAACTTGCGCATCTTCATCCTCAGAGGCTCTATATGTTCATAGCAAAAATACAAACAACTGTAACACTGCAAAGCAACCACGTTTTTACACCTAAATCAGCAAGGCCTTTAAATACATGCTGTGCAGTCACACACATAACTTTACACTCTCCACATTCTTTTCTTGCACTTCTGAGCAAAACAGGAAATTTAAACTGTAATCAGCTCCTAAACTACTTTATGTTCTAAGCTGGCTTTAGTAAATGAGTTAAAATTGGGCAGAAATTGTTGGTCCTTAACTCCCATTGTCAAACTTCTTTTGGCAAACAGGACTGGAAACAGATAAAATTGCCTTTCAAGGATGTAAGAGTTTCTGATTTGGCTTTCCAGAGAAAAGTTCACAAGGCCGCTACAAAAGGAAGCACTATATATTCAATACAAAGTCCAATTTATAGTGAAATCAAGATTTATATTCTTGTGTCTCTCACTCTTGCCTTTGTGATTTATTTCCTACTTATTAATCAAATTTATACAGCTATTCTCTTCTCATCAGAAATGAAGTCAGAACCCTGTCTTTATTGGATACGATAAACAGTTTCCACCTATCACTTTGATTTCAGATTATTTTCTTGTGATCATGTGTGACCTTGCTCTCATGCCAAGCATACCTAACATGGAAAGCTGAAGTTCAGCAACATCTGAATGGTAAAAGAACCATAATATCTGATTTAAAGTTTTAAACCTAAGTTGCTTGAAATGTTTCTTTTTTAAAATTAAGACCGTGCAAAATTTCCTACCATGTATACCTTTTAAGATAGCAATCATCCTCTATTACTGGGTATTGATGACTCTGAACACTTCAGTGTCTCAAAAAAACAAAAACAACCCTAAAAAGGTTTATAGTAGTTTCTAACCAGATTTTCTTGGTTTGCTGCTTTCTATTTTTCTTTTTTAAAAGAAAATCTCAAAATTAAACTAGTACATTTAAAGAAAGTACCACAGTACCATGTGATATTTCTGAATCTGCTCTTATAAATTAGGAAAAAGCAGCAACTTACGTCTTGGCTTTGTAGTTTCTGAACAAAATCCTGAGTTGGTGTACCTGTAACTTTCATAATTTCTGTGAGTTGGTCGAGATCTGAATATCAAAGTCAGGAATCAAATCTTCAGTTAGCATATCATTAAAATATCATACAATTGATCTGATTTTCTTACTGTTGAAATCAAAGCATATGACACATAGAGTTCATGTATTTTTTCACAACTGCTAGTAGTTGTCTAGGAATTTACAACTGAAAGGATAATTCTACAAATATTCATTGGTGGGCTATCTTCACTTTTATTTTCTATCACACTTTTAATCATCTCAATGAGTGTTTTCAGGCTAACCATTTGTACAAGCTTTCACACCTACATTAAAACTTCAGATTTCTTTCTTTCTTAAATTAGTGTCAATGACCTCATCTTCCAAATTTCTGAGGATAGAAAGCTGTGTTGGCTTTAAACATTACTGATTTTTCATTATACTTTTTGAGCCTCTAAAAAGGCCTATGACAGCAAAAAAAAGGAATAATGAAGAAACTCAAAAGCTTACTTGCATTAACACATGTAAAATAAACTAAAATGCATTCCTATATGTCAAATCCTTGAGCCAAAAATGTTATTTTCAGCTTGCATTTAATTATAAAAAGCAGCTGGGACAAACTATTAATCTTGCAATTTTCTGGCAAAGCTACTAACTTCCAAAGCTGCCTTGATATTTGCAAATAAATAACTCAACTGATCATTTTTCACTTGAAGGATTATGAACTGACTTACTTTGATACCTGCATTCTTGCATATTTCTCCAATTTAATGTGAAGTATTCATCAAGAAAGGATACGATCATTGCCCCTGAAAAGGGGCCTTCCTGTTACCATTTCAGCCATTATACATCCCACTGACCAGATATCCACTGAAATACAGAAAGCGCACCCATTAAATTGGTGTGTACGGTATCTAAATTCAGCTCATCAATCAACAACAAATCTTCAAAAAGAAAGCAACAATACAAAGTCAGCATTTTGTGATGTGTAACTGAAAATATGTGTTTTATTTCTGTAATTTCAATAGCTCAATGAAAACTTTTCAGAACTGATGATCTGGACTACAGGCATCTACCTTCTTTCCAATTTTTTGGACTTTAGCATTTGTGAAGAAATACAGCTAGCTGTGATTCCAAATTTAAGCTCTCTGTTGTGCCATTGGTACTTATTATTAATTTTTTGTGTAAGGAGCTCAGCATGATAAAGTCCCGCTTCCATTTTATCCTCTCATAAATATTTTATCTTATGTTAGAATGAAGAAAGTAACTGTTCTAGGGTCCAGTGAGATCACTGGAAAATTATATAAAAAATGAAATTCTCATGTTTGGCTTATTGTGATATGGCTGTTCTGGAAGCACCAGCTTCTCTTGTCAAAAGTGCAATGAATAAGTAACTAATAATTAAATAATAATAATATAGTAATTAATAGTCAAAAAACACTGCAGAGAAAGTAACTGTTGTGCTAAATCTCCAAGATAGCATTCTAAGGAGAAGGAAAAAAATTGGTGGATTGTGGGAGAGATCCTTATGTAATCATACAGTATGTATCTGATGTTGAAATATAATTATGAAAGGCAATACAGGAAATCCTCGCTAAATGATGGTAATTGGGGCTGGAATTTCCATTGCTATGTGATATGGTCATGAAATGTGATATCAGGTGATCGCACTGCTTAGCAATCACAAGGCAGTCAGTGGGGAAGCCAGCAATAAGTTGCAAGACCTAGGTGGCTTGCAAGTAGGCAGATGGGCAGGTAGGAGGCTGCTTCTGGGTATGTGAAGTATAGTATAGTACAAGCATGGCAGAGATTAGGGTACAGCTGAAGTTTGTGTGAGAGGCCAGTGTGATGGGGCTTGGGGTGGCTACTTCATGATGGGGGAGACTTACTTCAGGTTTTGTGGGAAGCCAGCAAGGAAGGTTGCATATGGCGATCATGTGACCACAGGACACTATAACCATCGTAACCACAAGCCAGTTGCCAAGTGCCCAGATCACAATCATGGTGACTGCAAGGGTGCAGGGACAGCCAGTACTTTGAGGACTGGTTGTCAGTCTTCTTTTTCAGCACCATTGTTACTTTCAAACAGTCATCAAACAAATGGTTGGTAAGTGAAGACTACTTGTAAGCAGAGTTGTCAGGGGCTCCATATCAACACCCAGCTTCCAAGTCACTAAAGTAAGGGGCCAATACAAGAATGACTGAATAGGACAACCAGACAAGTGAAGTCAGATATTGGAGATGCTAACCTTGAAACCCAAGAGTTTAGTATCTTGCCTGATGTCCTGTAGATGACTAGAATATATCCCTCTAGAAACTTTGTGAAAATTAATCTGCAATGGCTATACTACTTCTTGCTCAATGTTCTGCAATTTTGTTCAATGCAGAGTTATTAGCAATTAGCACAACACAGAAATTTTCAGTTGATATACCAAGAGATCATGCGGTTATTTTTGTAAAGCTGTCATTCTTTTGCAATCAAAGTGAAGAAATTATATAATCAGCGGTTAAAGAAACCTCACTGTGCAAAACCAGTTTTCTAGCAAACACAAAAATTACCTGTTTGTGTATAATGCATCCAATTAAGTATAACTTCTGGGGCTCGATACCACCTAGTAACCACATAACCAGTCATCTCACTATCTGTATGTCTTGCCAGCCCAAAATCTAAAATCTATTTTAGAGAAACAAAATACAATCAATTTACATTCCTTGGATTGTCATAAACACTTTGAATTGGAATTAGACTTGTTCATGTTAGAAAAGATCTATTAATATCTACATATTTTTAAATCCTAGTAATTCAATAGCCTGTTCTCAAAAATGTAAATCTCAACCTTAGAAAGCCCATTTGGTCTAGTGGTTAAAGGCTAGTTTATACTTCTCCGCAATTGCACTGAGGTGTTGATGTGTACCTATGCAGCGTAGGGTTTTTTGGGTAAGCAGACAGTTGAACGCACATACTCCCCAAATCTCAACTGCACATTATGGGAAGATGTGCGTCTTGCACGCCAACTGGTCGATTCCTGTTGGGGGGTGGGCAGAAAGCAACTTTATGGTTTGAATGCCCCTTAGCTAGAACATTTACATTCACAGGAGTATGAGTGGGACAGCTGTGCAACCATCTCCAAATGGCAAACATGCATGGTCACATATGCCCAGTTATGGATACGTGTCATCCAGCCTTAAGGCAACAGGCTAGAAATTAGGAGGTCATGAGTACAAGTCCCACCTTGGGCCAGTCAATCTCTCTCTCAGTCCAACTCACCTCACAGAGTTGTTATGGGGAAATAGGAGGAAGAAAGTGTGTTAAATATATTTGCTACCTTGAATTATTTGTAAAAATAATAAAGGTGGGATATGAACAAATACATAAAATTCCCTTGAAAATAAAGTTAAAAGAGATGCCTAACAGGCCACATTACATTTCTATTATCACTGCTAAAACACTTTTTTATTTCTGATATTCATACACAATATTTTCTCATTACCTCCATCCAACTTGCAACATTACCCAGATGATTGCTTGCAATAAAATGCTACCCTTATTTTAGAGAAATGCAAATGACTATTTGGATTCTGTAGCCTTGTTTATATTAAATAGCACTTTTGCTATGTAAGAACAATAATCTCAATGCCTATTCATTACATGCTATTTATTCAAACATCACAAACATGAGCTCTACACATTACAATTTTCCTGACAGTAGTAGGTGGAAATCCCACTTCACAGGAATTATTTTTATCTTATATAATTGTAAAGGAAGCAGACTGAAACCATGTGAATTTGACTTATTATTCATATATTCAGTGTTTTCCCCTCCAGAGTAGAGGTTTTCTGTGCCTTCCAGAGCGGAAACACTCGTGTTCATTCGCATTCCCACTAGATTTGAGGTGTCTTCCTCCAGTGTATGGGAGGCACCTAACATGCTAAGGGACTTCCCTTCCCTCTGCACAGGAGGGGAAGTCCCTCACCATGCTGTGGGAATGGACCTCAAATCCAATATCCCCTTCACTTACAACCTTCCTTGCTGGCTTCCCTGTTGTCTTTTTGGAAAGCTGGCAGAGAAGATTGCAAATGGCAATTACACATGGCAGGGTACTTTGCAACCAGGTGTAAATGAGAATAGGTTGTTAAGTTCCCCAAAGTGGGGTCATGTGATGGGGGGAACAGTGTGGTATTTTACATTTGGAAGTGTTTTACAGATTGTGAAACACTTCTTGCAAGGCTGTTGTGACTGTTGGCAGGTAAGAAATTCTCCGTGGTTTCAGGGGCTTCTGCTATAGCAATTCCATTAAAGTATTTTATAACTAAACCTCTCTTTCCTTCCCCTTTTTCATGCTGGAATAATGTTTAAAAATACTGTGGCTACTGTACAGCATGTACTGTAGAGCACAGACTTGATGCTCTAACAAAACTTAGACAATTTATGTTGAGTTAATATGCTGGTCCACAATTGGAAAGATTGTATACTTTGCCATGAATTCATACCAATCTTGAGCTCAGTGTCAAATATGGTTGTAAAATGCACTGAAACTGAAGGTCATATCAAACTGGTTGTAGCTTCAGCCAATACTAACAATATTAACTCAAAAATAATTTAATTGCTGAGGCTTTTTACATGAACTCCATCAATGGAGTCTTTATTAATGTGCTCAAATGTCTAAACCAAAGCCTTACAAACTGAAAAACCCTAGATTGTCTAATGAGCATTTTATTACCCCAGTTTAAGAGTGCATGCTATATCTCCAGCTTATATCCTATTTTCCACAGCTTAATAAAGATATATTTTGCAAAAGATAAGAACTTCATTCTGCTCTCTTTTTACAAGCAATGGGATGAAATCCAATAATTATCTATGAAAATAGTCAAGCTTAAGCTTCTGAAAAAATGCTAACAACTCATTCTACAAGCAATCATCTTTACATATTGTGCATTGTTGCAGAGTGTATCCTTAGCCAGGAAATCCAGAATTATTCCAGGCATATAGACATTAGCATTCAATTATTTCACACAACCGTCCTACAGACTGTGCAACCTGTTCTCATTTTTCAAACACTTTTCACTTTTGTTCTATCGTACTTACAATTTCCCCAGCATTTACTTTTCAAAATATCCCACCAAATTCCATATAGTGTGTGTTTCTTTAAAAATATGTGAAAAGGCAACTATGGCATTCATTTTCTTACCTTCAACTCACAGTCTTCATTGACTGCTAGATTTCCAGGTTTTAAATCCTATGAAGATGTTTAAAACAAGAAATCTAAAAGTGGAATTCATGTGTAATGGGAAGCATTTCTTTCCAAGGCAGACAATTTTTTTAATTGTCCAAGACAAATAATGATCCAGAATGCAAATGGGCTGGCCTGTTCCCAAACATGAACACAGGGACTGATGCTCGAGGGATCAGAAGCTTCTCTGGCAATGACTGAACAATAAATTACCGAAGATGAGGTAGCAAGCAACAGCATTAAAAAAAATTCCAAAGTCAAACGTGTGTGTGCACGTACCATATACATCAGTATATTTTAACATATCTACTGAGCAAACTGAAAATATTACATGCATACAAACATCTTAATCTCCTTTTAATCAATTACAAAAGAAACCTGACTATTCACAGCTTTCATATTGAATTGGCAATAGTTACTGTAGTAATTCCTGAAGGATACAGTTTAATTTGTATTTTAAGCTGTGACACTGCAAACAGTACATCAAAGGATCCCAGGAATAAATAATCAAGTACTCATTAAAACAAGCAAAGACTTTTTCAAAGAAGCCTCCTAGTTATTAATAAGTGCAATTTTGTCATAAAACTATTATCTTTCTTTGTATATTTCAGAATAAATTTTTGCTATGAAAATTCTGATAATTAATTATATATGGATATAGACTTGAAGTGAACCTTTCCTCTGGTTAGCTTCTATAAAAGAATTTCTAAACTATCAAATAGAAAAGCCTGAAGTGTTTTACTTACTCTATGAATTATGCCGGATGAATGGATATACTGTGGAAAGAAACAAACATACTTTATCCATTAGTTATCAATGAAACATTGTTTTTGTTCCAAAGGTTTGCAAGGCAATGACAAAAATAATCTATGGGGAACCATTATGGTAAAGTAGTCATCCCTGCCCTGATTTTGGTTTTAAGAAGAGTGTTCTGCTAAATTATATTTTGCCTACATGGATAGATACGCCTCTGGACCTCATAAAAGTTATCTGTAGTTCTTAGGAATCAAAACATTGGGTATCTTCAACGGTGTGCTTTGCAAGAATACCCATCTTCTAATGGATAAAAGTAATCAGGGCAATAATGAGCATTTTGCAAGGTTAGAGCATGTGACACAAAACATCCTCATCATTCTGCCTTCTCATAATAGCTATTTTACGTCCTGGATGCCACAACTATAACATCTGTTATGTGAATTGGCAAGACTTCACAGGGGAGCAGCCATTTTGTCAGATTGTCCACAAGAAGCTTTTAAAATTAAAATATCTCTTTCAGTTCAAAAGACCCTACCTCTCCTATACTAAATTTCATGAAAGTTGCAATCCAACCAACCTATAAATCAATCCTTGTTCAAGTTGACAGAAACCAGAAATCTAGACAGAGAAACTTATGAAAGCCAACTCTTCCTTCCATAGTAGAATGGAAAATTCAGAATTATTCTACCAAACCAGACATTGCTAAATGGAAAGCATTATCTCTTTGCTGCAGACTAAGATGTCACCTTATCTCTACAATGAGGAAACCACTCTAATAAAACTATAGCTCAAGACCAATTATCTGTCCTTCTTCCCTGCAAGCGTTGAACATCGAGATAAAATGAATTTGCAAAGCAGAGCTGGGATGGTGTTTTTCTGCACTATCATTGTTCTTGGATTCTATTTCTCTCCTTGTTTTATTTCAACAGATGGTATGGAGTTGCTATCGCTGTGGGATTCTCAGGCTAGAGCATTCAGCCATTTTAATCTTAGCCTTTCACTTCTTCCTACTACAATACTAGCGAGAAAGAAAAATTAGAAACTAAAGAAACACTGGAAATTTTAGCATGGACACTTGTATTTGCACAACATATCCATAGTGTACTTTGTTTAGAAGAAATGAATTAGTCCTACAGTCGGAAGGAATTATGGCAATGTTCTTATATAAGCAAAGCTTCCTAACAAGCTAACAACAAACAGGGAAAAATAGAGATTCCTAGTGGGTGATTCTGTCATAGCGATGCATACGATGAACTAGGACTGGGAAGGCACAGGTTCAAATTTCATCTCAACCATAAAAACTCACAGGGTGACTTGGTATCAGTCACTGACTTCTAGCTAATATATCTCACAGGGTTGTTTTTATGGGAGGAGAAATGCTCTGTAACTGTATCCTCAAACTTGTAGCGGAAAGATCAAAATCAGTCAAATAAATAAACACACAAATCTATTCTTAATCCTCGATGACTGTATTGCAACATCAAACATCTCATTTCTTTTTCAGAAAGGTAGTTTTCATTTCTTGTTGAGATAATAGGCAATTTAAACGAACATAAAAAAGCTAGTTGCTGCTTCCCAGCAAATACCAGGTACAACATTTCTGCTTTTCTAGTTGTCCCTGCATGTAGCCCACATTGCAATTGAAGTAGCTTTGTGGCTTAAAAAACCAGAGCAGTACATGAAACCCAAAACAACCAACAGCCATTGTTATTGTCCTTTTTTGGTTTGCAGTATATTCAGCAATGCCAAGACCTAAACAAGACCTAAACAAGGTAAATTAGCTTCTTTGTTTCTTGGTTGCACTTTCTGAAACTGCAAGGGAGGAATAAGAAATGTGAGGACTGAAATGTTGTATTCTTTAATAGTGATACTTGGCATCAATAATCAAAACATATTTCTTGTATTCTTTGTATACCCTTTGTATTCCTTTTTCCAAAGTATTATATATAGAGGAACTCTGATTATCTAGGGAAGGATACAATTGTTAGATAAAAAATTCTGGATTTTATACAATCAATTTAAGTCAACAGTGGTATTCGATTTACGTTCACTTTTTGAGGAGTATACTTTTAATGACAGTGAGAGCAGGCAGTGAATCTTTTTAGAAAGATTTTGTCTCTTTTATAATAAAATCAAAACTTGATTAAGAATACGTTTCTTCATTTAATGACATAGCAAAAATGTCATAAAATGAGACATGAATCACTTAACAACCACCTTACTTAGCAATTGAATTTCTGGGTCCAACTGCGGTCCTAAGTCAAGGACTACCTGCAAGGCTGGTAAGTAAAAGCACTAAACTGAATAAAAACTAAATTGACTACACTTATCTTAAAATTAAAATGTAGTATTAAGGGAGAAATTAGAAGGGTTTCATGCAAATAATCAAAGTTTACAAATCTAACAGGGTTTAAAATCCAAATCCAGATGACAAGGGGAAAGGTTCATCAGCGAAGATACAGATTAAGACAATCAAAATTGCCTCACAGTAAGGATATGCAAAAGCAGATTTTGCATAAAAAATTTATATCATAGAGAAGTAAATCATGCAGTAGATCAGAAATCTGCATAAGGAGGTTCCTTATCGTTTTTCTTCCATTCAGTCGTGTCTGATTCTCAGAAACCGCCTGCAGTTTTCTTGGCCAGGTTTCTCAGAAGTGGTTTGCCATTGTCTGCTTCTGAGGGCTGACAGAAAGTGACTGACCCAAAGTCACCCAATTGGTTTGTGCAATGCCTACACTGGATCTCAAGAAAATGATAACAAAAAACAAACAAAAAAAGCAACAAAAAGAAAGAAATCTAACCTTTAGGCCCTTTAACATCTGGTAGACCAGGAACTGGATCCGATCTTCAGTTAGTTTCTCATGCTTCATTATTTTACTTAAGTCTGTTCCCATAAACGGCATGACGAGGTAGCTAAAACAAAAAGGCAATCAAACATGAACAAAGCTAAATTACTAAATTAATCATAACGTTGTAGAGGAGCAAGTAATAACACTGAATCATTCCAGATTATGAAGATTTCTGCTGGAAGCTATCAGGGAAGTGTAAAAATAAATAAAAGAAATCTATCTTTAAATATTAACACTAAATTGGAATGCAACAAAAGTTTAAAAAACAGGCATCTGGATTGGATTTTTTTAAGTAGAAGACGTTTCACCTTTTATCCAAAAGGCTTTCTCAATTC
>JANHZU010001960.1:47873-67069 GCA_032468055.1 Acrochordus granulatus
CGTTTCACCTTTAATCCAAAAGGCTTTCTCAATTCTGGATTAAAGGTGAAACGTCTTCAACTTGAGAAAAATCCAGTCCAGATGCCTGTTTTTTAAACATTGTTGCCATGCAATTACCCTGGACGAGTGAGAGTCTTCACAGACATATCTTTTCAATTATTTTTATTGGGTAACACTGCTTCAGACATTGCTTACTTTTACTTCTTTCCACTGAGAATACATGAGTTCAAACTGGAAAGTTTAAAGGTACCAACAATTTTTTTCCAGTTAATCCCATTCAGAACACTTTTTTCTACATAAATTCACTTCCATTCAGTTCACCCAATGAACAAATTGCACAAAATGAACCATAAAGGTGTCCACCTGGCTACCTGAACAGAAAATCTGGAAAGGCTTCAGAACAATTGAAGGTTAAAGTCAAGACTTCAACATTTCACATTCCAAAATCTGTCAGAAATAGAACTAATCGTGGAAGTGCAGCTCTTCATGCATTCAAATTACTAATTACACCAAGTATCAAGCCACATGTCTGAGTAAGTAAAACATTCATTTATCCTATTTCCACCTGAAATCAGCAGCAGAAAGAAAACCAGAAATTGCTATCTGGAAATGATAGAACAATGCATTTCAAGGGACAGGGAAGAAATAGGCAGGGAGGGGATGAAATGTGATTTAATGGGCACAACCTATGCAGATTTTTTGGCAGTAATAGAGGCAGTTTGCCACTGCCTTTCCTGGAAATGCTTTTTCAACTTGCCAGTCTAGCCTACAGTATCTTCAAGTGGTCTCTCATCCATAAGAATGAGATCCAACTTGTTTAACTTTTAACAAATCTGCCTAGGTTGGCTAGATGTTGCCTATTAATTATGTGAAACCAAGTCTCCTGCAGAAAATTTTCTTTCTGTTTATCTGCTTCTTTAATTACTTCTAAAAAGAAATTCACTGCAGCAGCAAAGAAGTCAAAAGACTGAGTCACTTCCAGTTAGAAAAAATGGCATATGTTGCAACAACATCTCTGGGGGAAAAGAGTTAACCATTTCCCAATACACTTTCCCAAAAGCAGCCACATTTTTGCAAATGTGTAGTTTGCTACCAAAGGTTGTTTCGGATTCCTCCCTCTCCCAAAAATCATTACTCCTTTCCCTGCCCGAAATAATACAATTCAGTAATTTTTCTCTCTCCTCTCCCCACTATTTCTGTAAGTAGTTAAAAGAGGGCAAGTTAAGGAACTCTGCCTTCAAACCATCCGAGGTCTTGCTGACTAACACCACCCTGAGATTCTAGGCTCACTTTCAACGCACGGAGGAACATGCTTGGACCGAGCGGAGGAAAAAAAAGAAGGAAAAGAAATGCTGTGTTTGCACGAAGCGCGAGTTAAAAAAAAACAACCCAAAGAGTCTGCACGTGCACAGCATGCTGGCTTGATGAAAGTTGCTGTTCAGCGTCCCCGCGCGTCAGGAGACCTCGGCTGACGCCAAGGGGACGAATGGGCGAACGCAAAAAGCGGATCCCCTAGGTACCCAGGTAGAGGGTATCGTGTGAACAGGGTACAGCAGGTCTGATCCCCCAGGACCGTGGAAGGGAATGAGCCGGGGTTGGCATTTCGTACCCACACCTCCGGTACCGGCAGCCGCGGAATAGCCTAGAGGGTTGGCGAAGGAGCAGGCGAAGCGGCCTCGACGGGGCCAGGCTTCCCGCGCCGGCAGCGCCGCACTTCCCTGGGGGGCGGGGAAGAGGCCTCTCCTCAGCTCGCGACGAGGGGCGCCCCACTTACCACACCGCGCCGTAAGCTCCGGTGCCGACCGCCTGCAGCTCCCGGTAGCGCTCCCTCACTTCCCAGACGGTTTTGGCGATCTCCTGGCGGTAGAAGCCCTTCCTGGGAACGGACATCGCGGGCTGCCGCTTCTCCCCGGATTGCCGCAAAGCGAAAACCCGCGAGGACGCTGCGCCGAGAAGAAGGCGGCGGGGCTTAGACCCGCTTCTCAGCCCCGGCGCGCGCAGGGCCTTTTGGGCGGCAGGGCGGGGGCGCGCGCGGCTCCTCTTGCGGCGTCGGTGAAGCTGGGTCCCAGCGCCCCCCGCCTTCGCTTGTGCGCTTTCCCGGGAGGGGGAGCGGGAGGAGACCCGCGGCCGCTCTCCGCCCTTCCGTTGTCGTTCTTTGGGGGGCCCTCGGGATGGAGGGGAGCGGCTCCCCTTCAGGCTCTTGAACGACTCCTCTTTCTCCCCATTGTTACAACCCGCCGGATTGGGTTTGGGTTGCCGGGTTTGCGATGAGGAGGTCGGTGCTGACTGGAACAAAAATCAAAGTGTTTTGGCGGGCAGGGCAGCTTCGGCTTCTCTAAGTGATGAAATCATTATTTCTTCATAGTTAACTGCACGGGAAATCCTCATATAGGTATGTCCCGATGAAAAACCCAGAAAACCTCCAAACCTAGCCTGACCCGCAGATACAGTCGGCCCAGTTGATCAGATTCGGATTCTTGATTGGCCAAGCACGATTCCACAGGCGAATTCGACTCCGGTACAGCAACTCTCAGTGGACTTGCAAGACAACAGTAAATAAAATAATGACATAAATAAATGCAATTGTGTGTTGGTGAGTAAAGCGTGCATCCAAAATGTGCAGCCAGTAGAAAAGGAAATATAGAAAAGTGCTGAATTAGAACTACAATCTATTGATAGCTAGGCAACCACGTTAGACAGAATTTCTGGGTTCAGAAATTTTTGCACTATGCTGTGTCCTGTCTTACAGCATGATTTAAATATTCAGCTGAATGATTGCATGGGAGAGAAAACTGTCCCTGTGTCTGTTTTGGTATTCAATACCCTATAGTGCCATCCACAGGAACAAACAATTTGTGTCCAGGGTGAGAAGGGTCTGCAAATATCTTCTCCGCACTTCTCTTAACCAGCAAGATATACAGGTCCTTCACGGAGGGCAGGCTAGCTGCAATTATTCTTCCTGCAGTTCTGACTCTTCATGGGAGTCATAGTTGCTGCACCAAACCAGATACTATCAAGGTACAAAGGACAGACTCAATGAGTTGCTCTCAGCCCCGCCCCCAGTCTTCTTATCGAGTATTTCCATTTCTAGGTTTATCATATTTTTAAGCAGGAAGAAGGTTGCTATTTGCAGGCCTGTGCATGTAATGTTGGCTGCAGGGGATTTAGCATATTTTTAGTTTTTGCCTTTGTTTTTGCCAAGGCCCAGCATTTAAAGAGATGGTCAAAGCCATATGCTTATTTTGTGGGCTGAGGCAACCCTACTTTCCAGCACTTGTAAACTGGCTGGAATGAATCAATCCCAGTCAAAGCAGGACATGTGATAAATCTAATTTCCCATTTGCAAAGACTTCCTTGGATGATATCCCTTCAGCCTAAGGAACTCTCTTAACAAGCACATTAAACCTGATCAAGTGGGTTGAGATAAAGTTACTTGTGCAACCATGTAAATTCAAGTCAGCAATAGATTTAGTCTAAAACAACCCTGGGATTGTTTGAAGCTCAACCAGCCCCCTTGATCAATGAAGATTCTCAGTCATTCAGGTGGAATTATCTGGAGGTTGAGTCATGCAACTGCAGTTCTTTTCTTTTGGTTTGAGACATTTTGCTCCTTATCCAAGTAGCTGAAGTAACTGAAGAAGCTACTTGGATAAGCAGCAAAACGTCTTAAACCAAAAGAAAAGAACTCCACTGCCATGACAACCTCCAGACAGCCTCCTTGATCTGTTATATATCCAAAACAAAGATGGGAAAGTGGATAGATTCTGTGTGATTAAGTCCTTGTCAGCTCTTAACAACCACACACATTTTCTCTATAATGCTCTGTCCTGAATGTGGTCCTTCAGCTCTCCCAATGCTACATTTATCACTATAACAGCCTATCCACCTTGGCCTGCAAACTTTTGAGTCTGCAGTAAAAATGGTATCTTACTGTTCATTGGTTCACTCTCCTGAAGTTTCACAGGTGCTAGAAAGTGTAATGAGAGGGAAGTGCAGAGGTAAGGTGACTCCTGATTCTGTGGACATTGTAGGAGAAAAGCTGTGTTAGTCTTCTGTGACAAAAAAAAATCAGGAATCTGGGAGCACCTCTTCTGGCCAACATATTCAATTAAAAAGACAGCTCTTTTCGTTAGATGCCTAGAGTGACTAGACTGATGTGGGGTGAAGTGGAAGGTGGTGGAGGAAAGGTGTTATATAGATACAGATTACACTTGAAACCAATTACAAGTACTTCATCAATAATCGTAATGTGTTAAAAACCCATTAACATGGTTTGAAACCTTTCAGAGTACAGTATATGACTTCAGCCATCTGTTGCTCAGAATGCAACATTTCCAAAATAGTCACCTTGAGGTCTGCTATGGAGTGTCTTAGGAAATTGAAATGCTGTAGTACTACTTCATCCTTGCTTAGGATCTTGATGTCAAACTGTGTCTCTTAATTCTTCTACACAAAGGAATTTTGACCTGATCAGTTGCTGTCAATACAGGGAAACGTTTACCCTGGAAGAATATCATATGAACACAGCCAATTTGGTTACTGGCTTCTACAGATTAAATCTCAGCAGGTGGCAATAGCACCTTGCCAACCACGGTTGATCTCACATGGTCAGACTTTGTTAGTATTTTGATGGGGACTGCTTGGAAATTCCAGAGATGCTGGTTACACTGAAGCAGATAATGACAAACCTTAGTTACAATTACTGCCAAGGAAATTACATCTATGCAGCCCCCAGGAATCCAGAGAATCTTTCAAATGCTTGAATCATTACTACCTGAATTATTAGGTTTACTTAGGCAGAATCTCCTTTGCTTTGACTAAGTGTTTGTGATGTACTCTACTGCCCTCTGATTAAGTATTTGTGATGGATTCCACTGCCCTCTTCATAAGCGAGGTTAATTGGGAACTTTAATTTCCAGTAGTATGCCCCGTTCCACCTATGACTGATTTCTTGGGCTGGAGAATTCAGTTAGGCATGATAGCCAAGAGAAAATGAAAATCAAGATGAAGGTATAAAGGGGTGTTTGTCGGGTGTAGTCAACAAAGTCAAGATGGCAGCTATGATAGGACTGAAGCTCCACCTATTTCTTTATCCATCATTCAATTTCACAATCATTTTATCAAATTTAGAAATCATCCATCTCCATTAAAGAGCAATTTATCAACTTTTTTTACCAAACCCCTGAGAATGTAGCTGAATTTGTGATCTATTATTTTTCATTTGCTTAGTTTATCGATCTTCCCTCTACCAGCTCTATAAAAAGTCAGGATATAAATTATAGAGGGATGAACCATTTTAATCAATTGTTTTCTCCAGCCTAGATTTCTTAAAGTGAAATCTCATATTGGTTTGGCTTTTCTATCAGAGTAACTTAAGAGAAGGAAAGGTTAGGGTCTCTCTTTTTTTCCCAGGGCCTACTTAAGAATGAAGCTTAGAGGTAACTCACCCATAAATAATGAATTAAAGTTCCTTAGTACACTTTGCCTTGATTCCTTCATTAAGAAGAAAGCTGTTTGGACATGCTATACTTAATCCATAGTAAGCTTGCTTGTGATATGCAAAAAAAAAAACCCAACCAACCAACCAAATCCCAAACCAAACCAAAACCCTTCCTGGAATCTTAGCTGATGATCCATTAAGGATTTTCATTAAGGTATGACTGCAGTGACTTAGTGTTTAAGTAGTTAAAAATATGGTATAGGTTTCCCCTGCCAGTTGTATTTGACTCTAGGGGACAGTGTTTATCTCCCTCGGATTCACAGCTGATGGAGGCAGCATTTGTCCAAAGATGCTTCCGTGGTCATGTGGCTGGCATGACTATATGCCAAGGCACATGGAATGCTGTTACTTTTCCCACTGAAAGTGGTACCTATTTATCTACTTGAATTTTTATATGCTTTTGAACTGCTAGGTTGGCAGGAACTGGAGCAAGTAACAAGAGCTCACCTCATTGCGCAGTGGTGCTTGAGTCTTGAACTGCTGCACTGCTGAGCTTCCAGCCAACAAGCACAGCATCTTAGCTGCTCAGACACCGTGCCCTGTTAACTCCAATTCCAGATGGCCCCAGAAACCTACCCATGCCAAGGCCGACTTCAGTGTCTTAAGCAGGCATTTCTCCGAGTCATAAAAGCAGTCATACTAAGTATTGGCAATATGACCCATCTCCCATTATACCTCTGGGCTTACATGCTACTAGTTACAGAGCAAAAAAATAGAACATCCTAAAGCAATCCTGCCTGTGTACAGCAGGAAACAAAATATGTGTGAACAACCTGCTTTAGTAGAATTGTTAGACTCCTGAAACTGGAGTGGCTCTATTTGTTAGTTTTCTAGCTAGCATCATAGCAGTGGAAGCATCTGACTGATCTTATTGAGGCTGGGAAGATAAATTAGACTGGCTTTCTGCAGTGTATTATTATTATTTTAAAAAATGACATGTTCCAGAAGTTGAGTCTGATTGCAGCGTTTTTCTCTCTAGACAATTTACTCCAGGATACACCTAAGTGGGCTGAAAGGTCTGAGTAAAAAAGCAAGATATAACAGAAGTACAAATAAAATCTGTGTAGAAGTACCTTCCATCTGTAGTCTGTGATATTTCTTTGGCAGAAACTATGCTATGCTATGCTATTTTGCATAGTTGTACATCAGGGTTATTTTGAATGAACTGTCCATTTGTGGTGTGGTAACCCTGAAAGGAAGCAGGAGAAATGCTAAGAAGATATATATTTGTAATCTTTCTTGGGTGACCTAGAAAATGATCACATTTGCTGTGAATTCTAGTAGTAGAGTGTCTTTTAATAGAGAACTGCTTTCTGCACACTTATACCCATTATTTGTGGGATGCTGTAACCTGCCAACTGAAGTTGCAATTGTGTTAAGTCCAGTGCAGCTGTCTCTATCTGAACAGCATTTGCAATATTCCTTAGCTTTTAACCTCACAAAAATCTCTGTTATATAAAGATAATAATCTTGAAAGACAAGGATCACATGTCCAAAGAGAGTAAAATATTCCACCAAGAGGTTTCTCCGTATTTTAGTGAGTCTTTACCTTTCTTGCATTTATTCACGTTTGGAAATTTATCAAAATGAGTAAAAAGCTGACACAACAGAAATTACTCTTTGTAATCAATCCCAGAGGATGAGCTATGGAAAAATGGATTTAAAATGGAGTAAGACCTTGAATCCTGGGGAGAACTTTCTATGAATAAATTCTGCAGTTTGATTGTGAACCAGTTAATGAAGATGGTGGTGGGATTCCATTTACTAGTTATGTTAGTGGAGCTATCAGAGGAGTTTTAATTGGATTTTTGCACAGATGTCAGCATTTGACTAGATGACTTAAATGATTTTCTCCAACAATATGGTTCTATGGAAGATTTCACATTAACTATACATTAATTTCACATGAGAAATGTTTTCTGTGAACATATGCCTCCTACTTGTCCAAATTGCCAACATAACCAAGGGCCGGCTGTAGTTAACTATGAAAGCTTCCCCTTGGCATGATGTAAATAAATTATTTATAAAATATTAATTTACTTCAAGAGATGTCATAATTATTTATTTGTATAGATTCTATGTATGGATGATTCCTGTCCATCTACAGTCTTAAACTGAGTTTGGGGGGCAGGACAGAGATTTGCGGAGTAGAAGAGGAATTAAAAGACTTTTTATTGTAAGCTGCCAAGAGTCATTTTGAATTTGACAGCATATACATTTAATTAATAAATACATACTGTAAATAAATGTCAAGAGGATATCTCAGACTGCATGTTTGAAACCATGATCTATTTAATGTGCAATGTGGATGCCCAGGGAGAGGGTTAGGAAAATGAATATTTGAAGATACCTGATTTTACATCTGCGTGAATCTATCAGCTGATTTACTGTGCTATTGCAATATCCTGAATGCTGCTGCTTTGAATGAATTAGATCAGGTTTTGGGGCCCTACAGATCAATTACATTTTAATTTTATATCAGATGTAGCAATAAACTGTACTTTGCTATATGCATTAAATAATTGAAAATTATACTTTTAGCAGAGTAATTTCTGCTTAATGATCTTGCTCGCTTTTCTAAACAAGGCTGTGTCAATGTGCATCAACAAAGTTTTTTATTAACCTATGAGTAATTCATTTTTTACCTTGTGGAACATAACAAAACCATTTGTTCAGCTGCCTTCAAATCCTGCCACTATACTGAGACTGGCCAATTTATAGCCATTTCAAAAATGGCGTACCATGCAACGCAGTATCATACTTCATGGTCCTCACTGCAGAAGAAGTTAGTTGCCTCTTAGACTCATTAAAATCAACAGGATAATTTCATCATAACTTTCTAAATTATTAGAATTTGTTACTTTTTGGATCAGGAATAATGCGTTCAGGATTAAGCAATTAGACATAGACATTACTCTGCAACAATAGCAATAGTTTTGTTTTTCACCTTCAAATCCTAATTAACCTTTCACATTTTACTTTGAAATGAGTATATTTTAATCTTGTATGGTCACTGGAGCATAAATTGTAGGTAGAAGGAAATTGTATTGTTCTCATCAATCACTGTAGTGAGTATAGAGGATGGCTTGAAGAAGATCCATTGCCAAATTTGAGTTGAGCTCAGGCCAAGAAAGTAATTTACAAACACACTTCATACAGTCCCCCCCCAATTCACATGAAGATAAAATGAGGATTGTTCAAGCTCATTCAGACTTGCAGAATTTTACTACTATGCTTTTTCTAGTAAAAATAGCTTAGGTCTATACATTGTTTGTTAGTCTGGTCTTCTTTATAGGGCTTAAATTATCTGACTTATATAAAGCCGTGGAAACTTAATGCTGCTTATCAGCCTACTAGAGATCTGTCATCCCAACAAGGGAGACCAGACTAAGAAACCAATGATATATAAATCAGGACTATTTTTATGCTAATAAGAGTATCTTGCAAGCCTGAGTATACTTCCCCCTCCCTCATTTTATCTTCATGTGAATTATACAGGAGTTTGTCTGAGAGTTTTCTCAAGTTAGTTTTTTGGCCCAGGCTCAAGGCCCTCTTACCTTATTGTTGCCTTGGTAGCAGCTCTTCCTCTTGTCCTTCAAGGTCATTGCCTATGTCTTCTAAAATCTCCTGGGTGAGTCTAGTCTTAAGCAGAGTAAGGCACCTACTTTAGGGAGAAGGTATTGGGTATCCTATAATACAGATGGAAAGTTTAAGGAATAATGCAATGCATGCCTTATGACTTGCTTGCTCCTTAACCTTAATAGTCTAGCAGGGTATTGGGCCAACAAACTGCTTTCAGTGATTCCTAAACAAAAGTAAACAGAGAACACATTTTATAATGCATCAAGAAAACCAGAATTTTGATTAGATATGCCTTTTTATTAAAGTTTTCATTTGTTTGCAATATTTGAAAATGTTCAAGCAATCCAAATCATCCTTTTATTTTCTCTCACAATTTGTGGGTATAGTTGTGAAATAGAAAATTTATCCTGAATATTCCTAGAAATTAATCTTGTATTAGATAAGATGGGTAACCCCCTTCAAACTTCAGAAGAGAGCTCTTTCTATATATTGCCCTATGTAAAATTGGGAATATATTAAATGAATAAAACCAGATTTAGATTTATTTATGAGTCCTGATATACAGCTCTGGGGCATGATGGCCTAGAGGTTAAGATGCTGTCAGCTAGGCGGTTGGCAGCCTGACTTTGAGACCCAGGTGCCATGTAATGGGGTGAGCTCCTGTTATTCACCCCAGCTCCTGCCAACCTAAGCAGGCAAAATGCAAGTAGATAAATAGGTAACCATTTTCCATGTGCCTTGGTGTATAATTATGTTGGCCACATGACCATGGAAGTGTCTTCATACAACATTTAAGTTTAAGGAATAATGCAATGCATGCCTTATGACTTGCTTGCTCCTTAAGACTATGGAATGGAGATGAGCACCCTAGAGTCAAACACAATTGAAAGGGGAAATCTTTTCCTTTTAACTTTTTTACCTGATGTACAGATTAATATGGCACAAGTTTATGGGTATTTAGAAAGAGAACAGACTGTTCCTTTAGCAGCATTCTGCTGAAAATAGGGACTTGGTTGTGTTCTCTTTCCTTGGTTATGTAAATTTCTAGGTAAGCCAGAGGATCTTTAAATACCAGCCTGGATCAGTGCTATTCTCCTCCATCTCCATGATGCTGTTGGTCTTCTGCGGCTGAGCTAGCTGTAGTATCTTGCTGCCTTGAGTGAGTTAACTTGCTGACCAGCAGCTGTTCTAGAGGAAATCCTATAAATACTGTATTGCTGCATTTCCTCTTGAGTTGCAGGAAGGCAGTTTCCTTTGGTGAAAATTTTCTCCTCGTCCTGCCTCCTCAAATCTTCTCTTCCCCGTGAGATTCCAGGCACTGTCTAAGAGGTATCGCTCTGCTTCTCTTCCCCAAATTAACTACAGCTTCGATTTGTGAAGAGACACGCAGCCAGGTAAGGAAGACAGATGGGGGAATCTGAGGGATGGCTTGTTCCACATAATGCAATGATCAGGATGGCAACATCAGGCTCTTTGAAGCTACCAAATTCAAGGAAAGAGCTACCTGGATTTCTGGAAAGCTCTTTATCGTCATCATTACTACTTGGGTATTGTAAATACAGTCTTGAAAGCCTACCAAAGTAATTTTCCTGAACAACTTATACCTAGTACAGTGGAACCTTGGATTAAAAGCCTGATCTGTTCCGGAAGAACGCTGTTAGTCCGAAATGCTCTTAAACCGAAACAAGGTTTCCCATAAGAAACAATGGAAAGTCAGACGATCCATTCCACCTCCCCAAAAATATTCACAAGAAAAATCATTTTCAATGGAATTTTATTTATTTAAAAATGATTGTCCCTAACATCTGAAACAAGTAACAATGATTAACGCACGATATAAAGCAGAAATAGAGCAAATGAACCAGCACTTGTGGAACTGCTTCGAGGCAGATTCTGGCCTCGGCTGCTGCTACGCTGGCTGCTGTCCGGCGTCCCCTGCTGGACTGGAAGATCCTCTGCTGCCGTTGCACGAGGCAAAGCTGCTTTTTCCCTTTTCCCTCAGCAACACCTTTCCGGGGGTCTTTCCCGGGCAATTTAGAAATATTTCTTGTCTTAACCTGCCTCCATGCTATGAGGGGAGAAGAGACAGGCAGCAGGAGATGGGCTAGATGGTGCTGGGCGACGAGGGATATGCTTTTGCATGTGTATGTTTTTGTGTGTGCGCGCGCTTTGAGGACAGTCCTGGCTGGTGTGAAGGAGACGAGAGGGAGGATAGGAGGGGGAGGGATTGCCTGGAGGGAGAATCCAGAATCCGAGTCTTGGGAGTTCCTTCTCTTGAACACCTTTTACTTAATTTACGCTGTTTACACAGCGAGAGAACCGTCGGCTCCGTTGTGAGATTTCCTGCGCGAGCTCATCACGTGGTGCTCATCATGTGAGTTGCTGCTTGTCAACCAAAATAAATTTTATTAAAAATTTTTTCTTGTCTTGCGAAAATCTTGTGCACTGAGGTGCTCGCAATCCAATGTTCCACTGTATAATTGGGGTGGAGTTAGTTTTTCACGCTACTTCTTCTACTGAACTCACAGAATCTCTTCTGTAAGAGCCCTATTTCTTCCTTGAACAGTTTTGGTGCTGCCTCTGTCACCAAGATCTGTCAGGCATCCATTCCCAGAGGCAAAACAGGTGGCTGGGTGGATATTTCCAATAGTACGATACACACAGATTGCTGATGAATTATTTTTATCAGCCTTTCAGACATAACAGGAAACTGTATGAGCCAATGACAGAGGAAGGCAGTTCTTTCAGAATAAATAATGCTGTGAAATTACATTGCCAAATTGTTAATAAATTTCAAGATTACAATGGCTTTAATGTTCTGACAGATGTTGCCTTCATTTTTTTTAAATGTTAAGGATAATGCTAAATATCCAAAAGAACAAACTTAGTGGCTGTCAAATGCTTAATATAAAGTATTCTTCGATGACTAATACTATTATGACAATTTATTTTTGCCTATAATTTTATTCAACAGGTTTTTATCATTGTACAATTTTACACCAAAGCAATCGTTGCCTAGACTGTGCTTGCTAGTTCAAGTGATACTTGGTGGGGAGATAGGAATGAATTGTTTATTGCTAATCTCTTTTCTTATAAATACCTTCAGAATACTCGGCGCTTATTCTTTTTATCAAAATTTTTTATTTTTGCTGCAATCTGTTCAAAAGGGATCTCGAAAGCCATCAGATATTTCTCATCTTATTTTCAAGGATAAAAAAAGATTGCTGAGGAAAGGCCATGGTTCAAGATCTTAACATCCAGGTATTCTCTCAAGTCATATTAGAAGGAGGCTGAACAGGGACAGCAAATTAAAGATCCTTTTTGTTACCACTTCCCGAGGTTATTAGCAGAAAACGGCTTCTTTCGAACCAATTATGTTCTTAATGGCCATAATGCTCCAACTTGTATGTAACCATGTTTAGTAGTACCATGTGCTAGACTGCCCACTTGGTATGTTCAACATATGTTGATGTAAAATATTTCTCTAAACCATCTTTTCTTTCAGTCTATTCATAGCATTCCATATTCACTGATCTAGATTAAAATGCAACTGCCAGACAAAAGCTCTAGGAATTTAGAAAATCAGAAGTTTATTGACAAGGAGATGAAAGAGAGGCACTGCTAAATTACAGAAAAGAAGTGTGTTAGCAGAGAGCTTGATCTTCAAAAAAGCTCAAGCCTGTCAGATAAAACTTCATTCCTCCAGACGTCATGCCACGGACCACTGTACTGTAATGCAAAATTCCCCAATAAAATCTGTACTCTGCACTTTTCTACAACTACAGGAGAAACTGTGACAAACTTTAATGCTATCAGGAAATTTGACTGATTTGTAATCGCTGCTCACTCATGTACTTGAAACTTTTACAAGTAAAACTACAGGTATGTTTTACTGTATGTCTAATTTACTACACTGGCTCCTTTTCCTAGTGGCACTAACTATAAATTAAAAAGGAGAAATACATAATGCTTAAAAACAAGAAATTGCTTCTATGGATTTCTATTGTTGTTTCCACATACATTCATGCTTTAACTGTACAATTTGAGAAAATAATCTTTTTTTTCAAAAAAACACCATTTTTGGCATCACACTGGGGACATGCAAAGACAAAGTTGAAAAAGACAAACCTCAGTGCATCGCTTTTCAAAATGAAGCAGTTCTTAATGTTCTGCAATTATTACATTCGTGGTGCAAGACAATCCCCTCCCCAATATATCTTTCTTCATAATGTTTTTGCTTGCATTTCTGTAGTTTTTCCAGGATCTTTGGAGAGTAAAATCTATGGCTGTCATACAGGAAATTGAACTGCAATGCTAGATGTTTTATAGTCTTCGTAGTAAAGCATAGCAAAAATTGGAGTCTGGATTTATTGTTCAATTTCAAGGCTATCCATCTTCAACTCTGGTGGTTTAAAGCTGATCACTTCTTCATATGTTAGTTCTTTAAAAAAACAGCAAGGGTGAAATATTTTAATATGAAATATTAGCAACTGAAAAGCTGTGAGTCATGAATAAAATTCAAAAATCTGAAAAGAAGATAAAATTAGAAATGCTTGCTTCCTGATGTAGTACTGAACACTTTATTTTGGTTAATTTACTTAGTGTATCATTCTCAGCTTTGTTACTTGAAAAAATGGGTTCTGTTAACTAAGATATTGTTGATTTATGAACATACTGTTGCTTTCACGGAAAGTACTTTAATATATAGAAATACATGAAAATTGCAGGAAAGGTGTTGCAACTTGGAAATTATAGGGAAGGTGGCTAGGTTGGTGCCCAGGTCTCCCTTTTGTGTAATGGTGTATCCAAGAATGTTTGGGTGATGGTGCTTATGTGCCAAAGATACTGCTTTTTCATAGCTGGTAAAACTTCATTATTGAGGAGTTAATTCTACATGAAAGTGTTGATCTGGACTTGATCTCTCCAACACACTGTGATGCAGTGGCTAGGACAGGAAGGTCTATATATTCTTCTTTAAGACTTCTACCTCATTTTTCAAAAGAATCATCTGACAGTTAAAAAAATGTATGCTGCTGTAACTGTTAATGTAGGCATACTATCTGTGTACTATTCACTCCTCCACATTTGAGTTAGCCAGTTAACATAATTCTGAATTACCCTAGACTTCTTGTCTTGGAGATTTGAATATACATGTTGAAGCTGCTTTGTCAAGGTGTCTTGGAGCTTCACATCTGCCATGAGAACCACAGACCTGACACAACTGAACATGTCCAGTAGGACATATACTGGATGTCACATTTTGTTCAACTAGCAGTGATGATCTGAAAGTAGAGTAACTTTCTATAACTCCATTTGTCATTGACAGATGGTGTTTTACACAGTTTTTGATTCCCTTTGGACAATTTTAGACTGGTGGCTGCTACAAATTTCTACAGGAATGTAGACTGGTTAAAATAGTCTAACTCAAACACCAATTGGATCCAGCTGTTTTTCTGAATTGACTAGGGAATTTCATGCTTCATTTGCTGGTAATACTTTGAAGCTTTAGCTGATTTGTGAAATATAGAGAAGACCCAGGTGATTGGTAGTGTCTTCTTCCCTCTAGCATAGTTCAAATGACATCTTGGTTTATTAAGAAGCTGAATGCTATCAAACAGTTGGTAGAAGGTCACAGCACAAATGAAGAAATCCATAAGGTAAATCAGATCAAACATGGAGTGGACTTTTCTTTCAGGTACAACTGAAATCCTTTTGTATGACAATGGTGGAGCAAATCATCTTACTGGCTCTATTAAGATTGCATAAAACATGTTGGAGATGCTTTTCTATATCAGCATTTCATGAATCAAGAAATAAGGGACAGGAACCTAGAACAATTGTGAATTTGTTGTGAAAAACTGTAATCATTCTTTCTAGACAAAAATGATCAGACTCACTTGATTTAGACTTCAGGTAGGCTATATAAAGTTAACACTCACATCACTTCATTTAGATTATTTTCAGCTTCTAGATCTTGAGGATGTTTAGAGGGATGAGAGACATCACATGCTTGCCCTTTTCCTGGCTGATTAAATCAGCTAGGTTGGGATTAACCCCATTCTTAAGGGAGTGATTAGTGGTGTGGCTTGAATTCCTGCCAGAAGATTTTTCTACTCACAGGCCAGTCTCAGATATTTTACCATTGGGCAAAATGATTAAGAATGTGGCATATTTAGATGAAACTGCTTTCTTGAATAATTTCCTTCGAAGTCATTTATGCATGAAATTGAACAAATAAAATCTGAGGCCATTCCAAGTCTTGGAGTAGGATATCATTAATATATTGCCTTAATTCAAGGAAGTAGTTAATACTCTTGAACATTGCCCTTGATAATGAGTTGGATGAGGGTCATTAAACCCAGTACCGTGAAGAAAGAAATATATGAACTTTGGGACTGAGATGGAACCTATTCTAGATAAGACTGAACTTCCCCAGAAAGAGGAGGGTTACTTTTAGAGAGTGCCCCTTCATCTCTATTTGTCACTAGATTTGCAGGTGGTGGCTGTGGTGCCAAGCAGAATTGTACATTCCTGGCTAATGCACCAAGTATAATCCTTCCTAAATAGGTTGGACTTAGTGAGAATAATCCACATTTTAGTTACATATTCATCTCAATTACTGCAATGTACTTTTCGTGGGACTACCCTTAACGTATATTCAGAAATTAATAAACACAAAATGTGGGAGCTAGTCTGCTGACAGATAAAGGGATCATATCAGCCTGTACTGAAAAATCTGCATGGCCAACTGCCTCTAGGATACAGATGAAGGTGCTGTATTGACCTTTATAGTCCTAAATAGCCTCACTATGTGTGGGATTCTCTTTCCTGCTGTGAAACTATTTGGTACAGTACTTAGATCAGCAGGGGAAGCTGTTCTGAAGACATCCCACTGCCAAAAGTTCAAATATTAACAAAACCAATTATTTTAAGAAGATTTCATTGTTTCTTCATCTAGGATGCGAGAAAGAGAGAAATGGAATCACAGAAGCTTTTAAATATAGTCATAACCCCCTGTTTTAATTCTGGCTTCTTAGAAGTTAATATTGTTGACAAAGAAATACCTCCTAGAAAAGTCTTGAAAGAAAACTCCCATGAAAGACTTCCTGGACATTCAATTATTCCACATTTGGAATGAAACCATATGTATTTAATGATGCATTCAGTAAATGTGCTTAAGACTAGATTTAAAACTAATGAAAAAAACGAACAGCCTGGTATCCATTTGTTTGAACCCATATCCAACAAGTCTTAAAACAAACAAGAGATTTTCATACAATTCTAGCACTTTCCTATCTCTTTTGAAGCACGGAAAACACTACTGGAAAGTATTTCTGCAGCTTGAGAAAGATACACCAGAAGTTATGAAACCACATTTCCTTAATCTATTTATGTATGCTGTTGAAACAGTTTGTTGAAAATTCAGTAGAGAATTGCTGTGGACATAGTGTACGTTAGCAGTTGCCAGTATTAAACCATAGCTAACTAAATGGCATATGCTGCTATGAAGGAGGTCAGCAGGAACACTCATTTATATATCTATCTAATAGTTATTTCAACAGCAAATCAAAAGAATGTCGGAACTAAAGCTACTGTACCATATCTTGGTAGTGAGAATCCTCATGAATACTAGATGACACCAAAGAGATACAGAGAACTCCCAGATATTAGACATTCTAAGCTGTCATCAAGTACTGATGACTAAACTTGAGTTTTGCAGCCCAGATATGATAGCCCTAACTGAAACAATATTTGCAACCTGGCACTGAAGGTTTCTTTTATCCTCCAACAACATCCAAATTAAATTTTAACTACATTCATATAAATAAATATAAATTAAAGGCTGTCTAGTAAAGTGTTAATGTGCTGACCTGGAATTCAGAAGACCTCAGTTCTAGCCACTCTCATCCATGGAAGCTCATTTGGTGATTCTGAGCTAGCTAGCCCACTTACTGGATTCTTATTATGGGGAAAAAACAGAAGGGTGGAGAAGGTACACTTCTCCGAGCTCCTGTACAAAAATCTAATAAAGCCATCTATCAAATGTGTGTGATGGAAATGTATTTGTAAATTAATGTTAAGAGCATGATGAAGAATTCTGAGACAATTTAATCCTTGATTTATATTTGACTCTTCATGCTTGCAACTTAGGCTCTATTTTACATCTGCACTCGCTTTCTGTGAATTTATCTTTGCGATAATAAGGGTTGTGTTTCAAGCATTCCTAACATTTCAAGCATAAAAGAAAATGCTTTCTTACCTTTCCACTCATCTATAACCCTTTCTTTATTCTCTATAGATTCATCGTACATCTCTGCCTCTGGTTCATCCTCAGGATCATGATATTGAGCAAAGTAAGGATGTGCAAGTGCTTCTGAAGCTGTTATTCTTTTGTCACTATCCAAGATAAGCATCTTCTCAAGAAGATCTACAGCTAGGATATAAAAACTTGAACAAATATAAAGCTGAACAATTTTAGATTAATTAATAAGATAGTTAATACTTCAAAGATAGATAGATAGATATTTTCAATTTCATTGTTAAGGTTTCCAACCTAATCTCAGCCAGCAATGCTTGAAATACAGTTCATTTCCAATTGAAGATAATATATGTAGCTTTGGGATGAACTGTGGAATTCTTGATGTTTTCCGATTGCTGTTTACTTGCTCTGGTTATTTGCTTGTAGACATTTCATTATCCAACTAAGTAACCTGGTGCTTATTTTGTAAATGGAAAAGCCCCTTGCAGAGTTGTTTGTGAGTACATCCACAATTAGCTTTCAAAATTCCAAAGGCACACACACTTTGAGGATCTTGACATGAAGGATTCTTTAATTATTTACATAATAATAGCTTATGAGTTACTACTGCTATTTTTACTCTTATTCTTTCTTATCTATTTATATCTCTTTTCTGCAAAGATGTCCCAGGCATCTTACTCAACATTACAGAACATTTATATTAAAAGTAATCAATATAATTAAAGAGAAATAACATTTAAGGGTAGAATAGCACTGAATGAGCTATTCATTTTGAGTTTGTCTGTACCCAATGTAATCTTTATAATCAGTCTCACTATAAATGGAAGATATTTGGACATTTGCAGTAATGATTTTCCCCATTTAACATCTCTCTCTAGAATAATAGTAATATTAAATATTTACCTAATGGGTTTGCTCCACGAAATACTACTTTCAGATCCTGTTGAGGCATGTACGGTAGAGATTCTATATATTTTCTAGCCTGCAAAAATGAAATTGCATAAATATGCATAAATTAAAAGTTTGTGATCAAAGGAAATATTCACTCTCGAAAGTTTGACTTGTGACTGCATTAAATTACAAGCAATTGTCCCCAAAGACTTATAAGGTTTACAAGTTATACAGTAGAATGAGAAATAGAAGATGAAAGTATTTTTCATTGTTCTTTTCATTTATCTCATTGCTACTCAATGTAGATTTAAATTAGATAGTATGAAATTCCTGAGATTACTAATCTCCTTAATTACATACACATCTGTAAAGAGAGCAAGAACACCTATGATTAGAGACAATATGGCATAATTTTCTACACCAATGAGATCCATGAGTTGCACATTGTCTCTATCATTTAATAGGAACCATCACTATAAAGTTCAAAGGATTCTTTGCAGCACTAAAAAGACCAATGTGGCATTCAAAAAGTACAAAGGAGATTTTGTTTGCATGTGTTGGGAAATATTTGACAGTATCCTGACAGAAAGAGATGTTATAATAAGCAAAGTACAAAAAATTCTGTGCAACCTTATATTGGGCAGGTGGTGTGCTCTTCAGCAGATATCCTCCAGCAAATTAGAAGTCAAGATTGGCCAACAATGACCTCTTGTTTTTTATGTAACAAAATAGATTAAATTTCTATGCAAGTGAAACAATGAATGTAAATGGTGGAACACTTCAGTCCACCAAGAGGCATTATTTCCAACCTTGAAATTACCATATTTTGCTACAAATTACATTAAAATGAAGTGACCACAAGAAATGCATCAACTAATTTTTGTCAATAGATCGCAACAAAGTTTAAAAAACAGGCATCTGGACTGGATTTTTCTCAAGTCGAAGACGTTTCGCCTTTAATCC
>JANHZU010001960.1:71171-82990 GCA_032468055.1 Acrochordus granulatus
GCATTGCTGAGGGAAAAAGGAAAAGGTGTTTTGCCTCGAGCAGTGGCAGCAGTGGATCCTCCCGATCGAATAGGGGTCACCAAACAGCAGCTGACCTAGCAGCAGCCCAGAATCTGCCTCAGAGCGGATCCATAAGTGCTGGTTAATTTGTTTTATTTTTACTTTATATTGTGTGTTAATTATGGTTACTTGTTTCAGATATTAGGGACAATCATTTCTACAAAAAATTCCACTGAGAATGATTTTTTTGTGAATATTTTTGGGGGTGTGGAATGGATCATCCGACTTTACATTGTTTCCTATGGAAACCTCACTTCGGTTTAAGAGCAATTCGGACAAAGAGCATTCTTCCAGAATGAATTAGGCTCGCAATCGGAGGTTTCACTGTAATTTTTAACCACCTCTGTTTAATTTTAATACTACCTATATTCTTATCAATATTCAATACCCACATCTTTGGAGAAAATATTGTTGTGCATCATTCCATAACACTGAGATATTGTACATAAAACAGAATTTCATATGTTGGTATAAAAATAGTAATCCTATCATCTGTTCAGGAGATTTCTCTTATATAGCAATTTAATCTTCCTTTCCAAATATTAGTCTTTACATCCAGCAATACAGGTACCTTCTGTATCTATTCTTACATTTATACATGCAGGGCCTGTTGTACAGCTGTGAGCAGTTACTTTAGAAACAATTACTACTACGAATGAAGATCTAAAACTTTCACAACAGTCTATTTAATAATCAAGATGCTTCCTGTCACTTTTAAATTAGATAAATCAATGAACATCACACTTTCTGCAAATGTTATTTAGTTTAGAGGACAATGGACAATAATTTGGAATACGTTTTATTTATCTCTTTCCCAACATCAGGATAAAGCAGGAAAAAATAATAAGGCTATTCAGTTTCTTATTTGCATTGATGTAGATGTAGTGCAAATATGATTGTAATAATCAAAATAGCATGAATCCTACCCTTAATTCACAGTCTTCATTTACAGCTAAGTTACTGGGCTTCAGGTCCTGAATCAGAATAAAAAGTCGATTAAAACAGAGCTAAATTTAAGATGATGAAATCAGTCACTGCAGATGTATAAAAAGCAGTCTTATCAGTAATTGAAACTTACCCGGTGAATGATTCCAGCAGAATGAATATACTGCAACATAAAACAAAACACCAGGTAAGATATTTGTTATCATTTTTTCTTTTTATAAGAGGCTGAAAAAGACTCCTGGATCAGAGTTGAAACATTTCTCTATAACATCTAAAATAAAAATCCAGTTGCCTTTTTAAGTTTGTTTGCAAAAATGTTTTGCAATTTTGCTACATCAGGTAAGATCAAAACCAGAAATCAGATCCAGTTGGATAAACATGATTATCAGAAACCATTTGTAGAAAAATTCACTATTTTTCTACAAAGTAAAGATTTAGGTCAGCCTGTATTTATTTCCATGCTATAAACTCAAGGTGACGAATCACACAAGGATTTTGATTACATTTTAAATGGCATTTTAAAGTGTAAACAGCATCAGATATGAAACTCCACTACTCTTTGAAATTTAATCTAGGAGTCTTGGAAATAAAGATTGCCAGTTAGAGAAAACTCTCTTCTTGGAAGACAGTAATGAGAGGAAAAAGAGAGTAAAGTTTTCCACTGTAGTTTCAAAAGCTGAGCTATATTAATTCTATTCTCCACCTTAAATATAGAAGATTGGAATTCTGGCTGGTAGATACACTTTCAGTCCTTCTGCTTTAATCAAAATGCATGGAACTACAAAATCTCAAACCTCTGCAGTGTATAAATCTGCATATTTTGTGCCTTGTAAAAAAACGCTCTTCTGTCTCTGGAAAGCAAGCATACCATAGCATCATCGTGGAAATGGCTGTTATTTATGTGGGTATCTGGAGCATACATATAGAGGATATATGTGGATTTCCCAGTCCTTTCAGGAAAGCAAAGGTATCTTTTGTCCTCAATTTGTTGTGCTCCTCCAACAGCAGACTCTTTGTTCAGATATTAGAACTTACAAGTACAGAGTATTTCTCCCTCTCTAGAGTACAATTGTTTTTTTGGCTTATTGCAGAGGGCTGGATTAGATTATCCTTTGGGTTCTATTCAAATATTCAGTTAATTCCACTGGATAGCCATAACTAACCTCCAAGCATCGGATTAAAAAAGATCGGCGTCCAGGTTACTTAAACATTAGAATGTAAATAATCTTCAGTCAATAGTGTGCAATTCAAATGCCACTGTACCAAATGCTGGGACACAATGTGTTTATTTTGGATTGAAAATAAAACCTATTTTTCCTTTTTTGCGCATTCTGATTTGCATGGTCAAGATTTCTTTATAGATCCTGAAAAGGTAAAAGATAAAAGTTTTCCCCTGCCTCTAGGGGGAAGACTCCTTTCACAGCCAAAGAGCCAGTGTTGTCTGAAGAAGTCATGAAGTCATGTGGCCGGCATGACTATACACCGAGGTGGACGGAACACTGTTACTTTCCCACCAATTTAGGCAGTATCTATTTATCTACCTGCATTTTTACATGCTTTTGAACTGCTAGGTTGGCGGGAGCAAATAATGGGAGCTCTCCCTGTTACGTGGCACTTGGGCCTCAAATTTGGGCTGCCAACTTTCCCTTCTTGAAGGACAGAAGCAAAAATGAGAATATCAAGTTTTCTGTCACTAATGCCAATGTCCAAGAGTTACTGAGGTCCATTTGAACTGCAGTTGTTGTCCTGTAATTTTGATTATAAAAATACCAGCTGGTACGGAGCTGCAATATTTGACTGTGAATCAAACGACTAACGTTTACTGCAGCAAAAAAGAAAAAAAAAAATGGATCCTGTGGCCATTTAAAACTGATTCCTTATGAAATGCATGAGTTACACTAAAATTAATTTGATATACAATTTCTGTTTTTTTTTGTAATTTACAACCTTGGCCCAAACAAATATGGGTAGTTCTCATTTATTAACTGCCCTATTTAGTGACCATTCAAAATTATGATGGCACTAAAAAAATAGACAAGACCCTCACAATGCAGTATCCCCGCAGTTATATGATCAAGATTCAAGCACTTTGCAACTGGCAAGTGTTTTGACCATCACAGCATCCCAGTCATGTCACTGTGACTGCATGCTTCGCAACTGGCTTTCAGTAAAGTCAATGGACAAACTAGCTGTAAAATCGTAAGTCGTGATCACATGATGTCCTGCTTAGCGATCTATGGTGATTCACGAAATAACCATGGTGGTGATGTCAAAAGCCTCCAGCAATCATGTGGGGTTTCACTTAGCGACTGCATTGCTTGGCAACAGAGTTGCTAGTCCCACTGTGGTCACTAAGCAAGGACTAGCTGTAAACAAATCAGTTAAGGACAACAAAAAATAGTGGAAATGTTACAGGGTTACCGAGATAGTCTCTCGTATTTCAGTTTTATGAAACACTGTCCACTGCATATACAGATGGCTCCTACTCTACTCTCTTTTGGCATTTTCCAAAATTAGTCAGCAAATATTTTTCCCTTGGTTTAGTTTCACGAAAAAGGCACCTATGATGCGTAAGATGTAAATTGATTACTGTCACTATTTGTATGTGAACTATATTTTCTTGTGTTTTGCTTTGACTGTGTGGTGCCCTGGCCAAAGTCTTTCTGGACTGTGTGGGCTACAAATAGTGACAGACAGACAGATGGAGAGACAGACACCCCCCATGGTTTTACCTTCAGTCCTCGAAGCAACTGATATATAAGGAACTGTATATGATCGTCTGTCAATTTCTGACACTTCACTATATTATTCAAGTCAGCACCCATTAAATTTGTGACAAGATACCTGCAATCAAAATCAAGAAGACATTTATAATGCAATTTCTTGTCAACTGCAAAGTAATCCCCACTGAGTTCACAATCTTAATCGTATTCTGTGTTAATTAGAACCTTAATGGTTTTAGAGATTCAATCATTTTTCAACCTTAATTGTTTTAAAGTTGCTTTGAAAACTTTATTATACCTGTATTATACTGTTTCACTAGTACAATTTAAATTTCCAGGCTGTGAATCTTACAAGTATTTGATACCATCAGGGCCTGACTAATGGCCAAATCCGAAATTAACAGAGAGAGGGAAATTAGAGGCAACTAAGCACAACTGTGAGATCAGACTCAGTGGTTCACTTCTGATGAAAATATTTTCCTTTGTGAGAAGGAAACTTCTGAATCTAGTGCATGGAGTTTGATGGGAGTTTGAGCCAACAGAATGGCAGAACAGGAACAAAGGCAAAAGATAGTGTAAACCCCAACCTCTCAAGAAAATGCTTCAGAGAGCAATTATTATGATTATTATCTTAATTATTATCTTCAGAGAGCATATTATGTCAAATATCTAGCATTCCCAACTCCTCTCTGTTCTGATGTTCAAGATAGATATTAAATTAAATTTGAATTAGAATCCAAAACTATCTGGCTAAACATAGACTTTCCATTGCTGATACTGGGAAAACAACATTTAGCCATTTAGGAGAATAAAATATTAATATATTATTTATTTATCAATGCAAGCAAAGGACTACTCATTAATATATAAAGTAGCAAGCTATGGATTCTTAATGATCATTTCAAGACATATCTTTTCCTACCTTTGGGTTAAGTATGCCCAACCAATGGAAAGCTCTACTCTGAGACTCAAATGAACAGGCTATTTATATTTCTATGGGGCCTCTCAATTCATATTTAAGGGTCCTCCACATATGGCATCTGCATGGATCCAACTTTACCATCACATTGCTGTGTTAACACAAATTGTCCTTCTTAAAGTGCTAACCAGTTTAGCTGCAGCACTGATTAAATTGTACAATTTCCAGTTTACAGTCTGCAATGCTGCAAGTCTACAGGTTTAGGATACAAATAATTTTCTCATTCATTGGAATTCTTGTCTTCTCCTATTCAACACTGGAGCTTGCGAGGAGATTTCACAAGGCAATCTTAGGAGCAAGCCCCATCTTAAACTTTTTAGTTAGTTTCTGGTCAATTTCACAATCCCTGTTGAACAAAAATTGCCTGGGTTATTTTTTTTCCTGCTTATGTAAGTAGCATAATTAACTCTTGCCTCATACTACCTTCCAGCTTCTGAACTCAGACAAGCTGTTATTCTTTCTCCACTTCCACCTAACATAATGGCTCTACAATTCAATATACAACCATGGCTACCACTTTTGGGAAAATCTGTCAGTAAAACCATGGTATCATGACTTCACCATAGTTTCGAATGACATCTTGTTGGTCCAACAGATCTCCTTTCATACTAATGACTCGCTCTTTTTCAAAATGGCCAAATGCATACTTTTTACTGAAAATGTTGCAGGCACAACAAGGACACTTTTTTCTTTTTGTGTGCAGAAATAAGAAGAGGGTTTTGTTTTTTAAAAAAAATAACTCTAGGAGTTAAATCCATTTTCCTATTGACACTCTGAGGCCAGCAGGACTGAAGTCAATTGTAGAGCCAGCTTCAAAATGCTTTATGGGGATTGAAGAGTGCAAGCAATACCATAGAGATTTGCCTAACCTAACCTATTTTAGATTACTATAGTATTGTAATGCTCCTCAGAGGGGTAACTAAATTAGTGTTCTGGTTCAAAAATAGCAACAGTGAGTCTTGTAGCGTTCTAAAAACTAATCAATTTAACAAAAGGTTATAAGATAATAACAGGGTTAGTTACTAAGATGCTCTTAGATTTTGTTGCTTTTTTCTTAAGCATCGTAATACATTTAACACTCCTTTAAAAACATTTAAAATTACCATCTTTAAAAAAGGAGATTAAACAAAAATTATTAATCTTAGAACATTCTACTTCCAGTGGCAAGCCAAACCCCCTTTTAACATTCTTGACATCAGGAAACTATATTCCAATAGGTGTAGTTCATCACAGTTAAGTATTCTTAGTTTTGACATATGCAACAGAAGAAGTAAACCACATATTTCACTATACCACTGAAATTAATTCTGTTTGTAAATGTTTGATTTTGGCTATCTAAAGCCAATAGTACGTATCCCAGTAGCTTGCCAATTATCAATTTTATTTCAAATTTTACTTACACTTCATTAAAATTTTCTATTGATGCTGCAGGTGTAAAAACATCTAGTAATCCTATAACCTGAAACAGAAAAAAGGAATTTCTATTTATATTCTAGTGAAGTACATGAAATACTACAGGATTTTACACTCTGTACTTACAGGTGTCTTGACAAAGACAGTAGGGACTAGAAATGGAAACTTGGCATACTTTAATCAATAATATCATTTATGTATAACTGATATTCTATATTTGCTAAGAGTGCAATTGTACTTACAGGTTAATTAAGATTTGATTTTTTTCTTATTCTCATAGCTCAGATCCAGGTTGGTCCCAACTCTAGAACCTATTATGAAGACATATTTGTCTGCAAAACTAAATTCTGTTCATTACTGTGTGTACATACCTCCTACCAGATAATTCACTATCTTTCCTTTATTTTTTAAAAAAGCATTTAATAATAGAGTATAAGATGTGAAAATACTGTTTTATAGGGCAAGATACTTATATTATCACTGGTTTTTACCCAACCAGCACTCTGTAAATAAAAGTATTTTACAATACTTTTATTGTAAAAATAGTATCCTTCTGGTTGATTTGAGGAAGATTAAATTGAAAAGCAAATTATGGGCCTCTGTTTCTATATCACACTCTGAACTCAATATACAATTATTCTGGTCTGTCACTCTAATTTGTGGTAAAACTATGATTATGTATACATCATTCTGACTTTTCAAAATTGGATGGTTTAGGCAAATTTTACCTGGCTGAAAAAATAGGTGTGAAAGAACCCAAGGAGAGAACGGAATAGGAGACCTAACCTTTTTGGAATTATAAGGGCTATTTTAATTGAACTAACTCTTGTTTTATGATTATTGCAAAGCAAACTCAGTATTTTCTTAAGCAAGAAGGAAACTTAATGAAATAAAACCTTTCAGTGAATTTCAATATGTCAATTAGGCTATTTGATCTTATAAGTGAACTGATTTTTGTGCTACATTATAAAAAAGGATAGTAGTTTATACCAATCATGTAAAAAAAGTTCTACATTGTTGATAGATGCATTTTTCCTGCATCTGTACCCCAAACCTCAGCCTTCACCAAAACACTGAATATAATTGGACCTTTGCTGCATTTATTTTGTAGCAATAACTTTAAAAATACCTTCAGTACTATGTCTATAAACTACCCAAGGTAATTATGGCCAGTTTTTGAGATGAAAAGGCTGAAAACAAAATACTGTTTAGCTTCATTCACTAATATTCCAGTCCTCTTAAAATGAGCACTAAAAGGTTACCTGAATCAAATTGCCCAGGGTTAGGTTAACCTTGCTTCTATTAGAACTACAAACCTGATCTTCACTTGAATGTAAGGTCAACTGAGGAGACCCAAGGGTGTAAGCAGCTTTCAAGCGCTCCTTAAATTAGGAAACTAAGTTATCTTACTGTATAAATTTGGAATTTTCTGATGACTGCCTCAGTAAAACAGAAAAAAGGACAAAATTATGGTTTTTATTGGAAGGTTACACAACACAGTCTTTCCACTCACATTTTCGTGTTTCATGTGCTTCAGTAGTCTAAGCTCCCGGTATGTCCTTCTAGCATGAATAAGGGATTGGAAAGGTCTTGAAAGCTTTTTGACTGCCACCTTCTGCCTTGTTTTGGTATCATATGCTGAACTGAAACAAAACAAGATATATTTTAAAAATTATCTCAATTTTTTCCCTTATTTTTACATTTCAAACTGATGCCAGCAATTCATTTTAGTTCTATTTTCAAATTCATTCAGTCAGAACTGTTCATTCATTCAACTTATCTTTATTGTGCATATTATTTTTCACTAAACGTTAAAACACCCTTCTATATTCTCATGCTAACTTGTCTAGCAGTGACGCAGCAATTTTTAAAGACAATATGCCTTTCTATCAACTTGTCTCAAATACATAGGAAGGCAATTTCCCAGAACTCCTCTGGATCCCGTCTACCTTCCAGTCCTACCTACAATTAATTTGAGTAAGAAGTTACATATTTTTATTAAAGAGATCAGCAATTTCAGTTTAAAAGCATCAGAAACCAGTGATTGGTTACAGTGCATTTGGTCAAGGTGTCACGAAATAGCTTGTCTTGTTACCTCAATTTGCTTTATTTTTCCACCCTTAGAATAGAAAGCCAGGTGCCTATCCTTGCTGTTGTTGTTGTTCAGTCATGCAGTCATGTCCTATTCTTCACGACCCCATGGACCCAGCATGCCAGGCCTCTCTGCCCTGCACTGCCTACCGGAGTCCACCCAAACCCACGCCCATCACACTGACTATGCTCTTCTGGAGCTACACAGTAATTCCTTCTGATCTGAGGGGCTCATCTTCTGGCATCCTTTTAGCCTTTTGTTCCTGCCCATGGGGTCTTCTTGGCAAGGATGCTGGAGTGGGTTGCCATTTCCTCCTCCAGTGATCTATCCTTGTAACTCTGCAATAAAAATAGTAGCAAAGAACTCATTCAGGTTCTTGGCAATCTTCATATCCTCCTCAAACATCCATTTCACTTGTTTGTCCTCCAATAGTCCAGCTGCTCTGTTGCTCATTTGCCATTCCAAATATATGAAAATAAATTATCCTTGTTTCCTTAAATAGTTTGGCCGTATGTTCTTCAACTATTATTTTTGTAATCCTTATTATCACTTACATTTGGGGAGAGGAGTGTTGGTATTTGGACTTTTTTTCTTACAATTTTTCCATATCCGGAAGGATTATTTCTTAAACTGTGGGGTCCTTGGTGTTCTTTGAGCTTGGTTTTTTCCTGCAGATGTTTCAATACCAAACTAGATAACATTATTTATGTTAGAGGGGAGTGAGGTTTGCTTTCTTTATATGCCAGTGGCTTGCCCTGTCAGTGTTGGGGCAAGTGTTCTTGGACGTGACTTGATTAGGCTGTTATTTTTAGCTTGCTTGCCTGAATTGCTAATTCCTTGATTGGGATATTGTCTCCTTCTTGACTGCTGGTCTAGTGTTAATCTTGGTGTTAATCTCTGCCTATCTGGATGTTGACTGCTGGTGAGGAGATATTTTGGTCTTTTTGTTTCCTTTTGATTGTCTTTTTTAATGGTATGTAGATGTTATTTATTTCTATGTGCTTGTTTATGGATGATGTGTCTGAGTGCCAGGCTTCCAGAAATTTTCTAGCATTTTTGGATTTGGCTTTGTCTTAACATGTTCACCGTTTCCCAGCTGAAACTATAGTTAATTCTGTCCATATGTTATGAAATGAAGGAGTTTTCATCATGTTCTGACTGCTAGTTTGTGTTCATGGATGCACTCTGCTAGTATTCTGCCTGTTTGTCCTAATAGTGGCTGTTACAGTTCGTACAATATATGTTGTAAGTTATTCTTAATTCTTAAATTGTTATGGGTTCTCAGATGCTACTAGGAAGTCATACTGGCCTTTTCTTCTATTTGATTGATCTGTTCTTCCATTGTAGAATGCAGTGTAGCAAAGAATTAGTTACTATGGTTTTAATCTTCAGGTACTATGAAATATGAGCCTCCTTACTTTCCTTTTGATGACTTTTTTTTCTAAATTCTGTCATTTTTGAAATGCTTCTCCTGCTGAGTCATCAGTGTCAATGTTGGAACTTACTAGCAGTTTTTCATATTTGTGGATGCTAAAAATAAGAGCATTAGAGTCACCATTTTCAACTAGTTCTACCGCAGTTACATCTTTTAGCAGATCATGGACACCACTTTGAATTAAACGTAGAGTTACTTCTTCTCTAATTGATTCTAAGGCACTATCATTATTTTACAGTATTTGACAGTCTACTTTCTTTGTCGTGACTTGTTGCATGAACGTACCCAAACTGTGCAAAGATAACAGAAGTCTCCAACTGTTACAATCAACTTTCCCTCTGGTTGCATTCCTAATTTCTTGTATTCTCTCAGGATCAACTGTTATTTTATCACAGGAATCTGCTTTTTTAATGCAAGGGTTTCCAACCTTGGCAACTTTAAGTTGTTTGGATTTAAACTCACAGCATAGCTGGCTGAGGAATTCTGGAAACTGAAGTCCATGCTTCTTAAAGTTGCCAAGGTTGGACACACCTGTTATAATGCTTTCTTGAGAAACATCTCTCCTAGCTCAACCTTCCCTGTCCTGTATTCAGGACTGTCTCCCACTATTTTCTCCATTTCACTGGCTATTTATCTGTTCTTGTTCACAACCAAGTACTATTACTACTGCTGATGCTACTATTATTATTAAATTTTGTTATGGCTACCAACTCCAGCACTGTTCTCCCATTCAGACTGAAATATTTCCAAATGTTACTGATATGAGTCTTCTTCCACATGCTTTGTCTCTTCTTTCACCATCCCAACTACCCATTAATTAATTTCTTACCACCAATATATGTCCTAAAATGTCTACATTTTCTGGACAACTTGCTGCCAGCACCTGTTGGATTTCTCTTACAGAAAAATTTAAAAGCTGTCCTTTCAAATTTTTGATTTTATGGGCCAGCATACTGGTTACATCAGAGTTCAAGGGGAGCCCAACTCTTTTATGCAGGTTCAACTTCTCTTAAAACATTACCTCAGCAGTTCTATACTACAAGCTGCGACTTAGCAATCTAAATAGATAGACTGACAAATATTTATTTGTCAACAACCAGACAAAACAGAGACAGAATGAAAAAGAAATAAAATAATTTTATATCTAGACATCAGAAACTGAAAAGGTAACTGTCTGTATGAATATACACGGAATTGTAATAGACCAAAGTATTAAGATAATTACTGAATGAAGTTACTTAGTAAATTTGGCTTCCAAATATATAGCTGACTATATTTTCCAATGTCATTGGGACTGATATGGACCATAAGCACTAACTCTTCCCCAGCTATATCTAAAGCTGATCCAAATGGCACAGGATATCTGAAAAGTTGGTGACAGATAGGTTAATCAGCATACCACCTACCATCTGTCACAAACCCTTATAATCTATAGGTATCTTGTCCCCCTGAGAAACCCATGTGGATCAGGAAGCCACAGTATGGACAAAGCAAGGTGAAACAAACTGGCTGTAGGTTGGCAATGAAACATGACAAGGTTGTATACTCTTCCCTTATTTATTGAACTTACATACTGAATGTTTGAATTAAGGGAATAGGAATAGGAAAAAGATGAGCATGGTTTTAATATTGGAGGAAAAAATCAGTAACTTGCACTATGATGATAACACTACCCTGTTAGCCAAAAACACAAAGGATCTTTAAACTATAATAATAAAAATTAAGAAACACAGTGAAAAAAATGGAATTAAAATGTAATATAAAGATGACCAAGATAATGACAAAAGGCAAACCATCCAGCATTACTTGGCAATGAAGATACATAAGTGGTGGATAAGTGCCTTGGCATATAGTCATGCCAGCCACATGGCTATGGAAGCATCTTTGAACAAACATTGGCTCCCTCAGCTCTGAATTGGTAGGGGAAACCTTTACCTTTTTATCAACAGTAAAGGAATAAGCAGTCATTGAATTAGTACAGTGGCGCCTCACAAGACGAGACCTTCCGGAAGAACGCTCTTAGCATGAAATGCTCATAAAGCGAAATGAGGTTTCCCATTTAAAGCAATAGAAAAACCAATAATCCATTCCACACCCCCAAAAATATTCACCAAAAATCATTTTCAACGGAATTTGATGTAGAAATGATTGTCCCTAACATCTGAAACAAGT
>JANHZU010001960.1:102155-112879 GCA_032468055.1 Acrochordus granulatus
GATTTCCTGTTCAGCTAATATAGTCACGAGAACATCATGCAACAATAAAAGTGCTTGTTTTTTGGGAAAAGCGGCCGGTTGCAAAATCACCATGATTCAGTCTTCACATGCAGCCAAGAAGCAACCACTCATCAAACACAAACACTCATACACATACAAAGAGTTGCATACATATTGGAAAACATGGAAGAAGAGGAGCTCCCTATTTTCTTTCGTTTGTGTGTGTGTGTTGAGGGGGGGGAAGAGAAGACTTGTTTCCCCACAAATCTTGTCTAATTAAAAGTTGACATGAAAATATTGCATGTGCATGATAGAGGGGTAGACTAGTATGCATCAAGGTCAGAGGAAAATGAAATCTAATAAATGCAGACTATGAACACTATAGCTTAGCTCAGGCATTCAGAATCTGATTTTCAGTCAGCTATGCGGAAGCTCATCTCCCACAGTGCCTAAGCAGTGTGTAAAAATCTTAAAGATTCATAAAGTAGTGTTTGAGGGTATAAATATCCTAATGTTTATACTAATAACATTGCAATGAGTGGGGGAAAAGCCTCCATGGTATTTACAAGGGTTCCATTTAGAATAAAAGCAGGTGGATCAAGAAATGTCCAATTGTTTGCTAATACATATTCTGGTTGTTCTTACAGTTACATCCCACCTTTGTTTGATGCAGCACAAGACCTAATGCCATTTCTGCCATTTTCCCAACAACCTGTGGTCCTGGTTAGCTAAGAGAAAATGATTGGCTCAAAACACCCCACTGGTTTTAATGTCTAAAGAAGAACTAGAACTCACAATCTCCTAAGGTCTAGTCCAGTCCCTTAACCACAACCCCAAAGTGCCTCTCATGTGTCAAGTGTCCTCATCTTTATTATTCTTACAACAAAAACAGAAAATCCCAACTGGAATGGAGCTTTAAATGTTAACAATATTAATATATACAGGATCAGAAAAACAAAATATTTCAGAAGTTGTTTCCCGCATTTGGCCTGTGTACATGGAATAATTGCTTTGTATATACTCAAGGTAAGGTTGGCGTTGAGAATTAATTTATTCATATACCCAACTTTCAAAGGATGAATGCTGAAAGCAAATGTGGCTGACAGATGTTTCATTTGATAAAGACTTCTTTTATTTTTGGCCAGCTCTCATGGGTTTCTTTCCACTGGTGATTAATTTTACTGTTTTTCTCCTGCCTCCATGTTTAATTGCATAAATCTTTTCATCTAGGATATAAAGTGTTTCCTTTTAATTCTTAAAAAATGCATAACATTGGGAAATGGTATGCTATCTAAAGCCAGTTTAAGCCTGTTTCCACAGCAGCAACAACACTCATGCAGCTCTTAGCAGCAATGTTGGAGCTTCATGGAGGAATGCCAAATCAGACTTTCTCACTTCCTTTCTGCAGAAGTCAGCAAGTACACTTTCTGTTTGCTTTTCTTTTAATTATTATTTACTAAATTTGCAAATATAATCAGGAAAAGAGCCAAGGAAAATATAGAAGAAGCAAGTGGTAAGTAAAGAAGTTTATAAGCACTGTAAAAAATGAAAAAAATAAAAATAGACGTCACTTTGATATAAATCTATACATTAAAACATATTAGTTGGAAAGTTAAAATCAGCGTTAAAGCACTGTAATTGACTGTTTTATATATAGCATGGTTTTGATTTCTAATATACAAATGAAAAATCTTTTATGAGCCAAGAGCAAAATTCTATCTGGTCTAAAAATATATTAAATTTAGCAAATCAGGAAAAAAAAAATCTATTATAATCTTATGTTAGGAAAAACACAGACTTTAAATGTAGTACAAATCAATTTGTAAAATTACTCTCTAATCATACCATATTGAGTTAAATTCTCTACAGATTTGATTAATTAATTATATAAAATATTAACAATTTCATCATTGATTCATTTTTTACTCCCCTAACTTTCCCATTCTTCTGTACAAGGAATTATTCTAACAGCTGTTACCATGTTCTAAACAGTTCATTTTTATTTTCTGGGAATATAGGGCTTAGTAATATTTAGTAAATAAAAAGATAGATGGTGCGGTGGCGCAGCAGCTTAATGACGCCAGTTGTGTCGACCAGAAATGGCCGGCACTCTGGCGGTTTGAGCCACAGCATCGCATGATGGAGTAAGCTCCCATCACTTGCCTCCAGCTCCTGCCCACCCAGCAGTTCGAAAGCACGTAAAAATGCGAATGGGTACCACTTCAGTGGGAGCCGGCCACAGTGACAGGAGTGGTGAGTCGAAGCTGAGCAGTGAGTCGGAAGCTGGACTTGCCTGTCCCAGGAACGGAGCAGGAACTATGGAGGATGTCCCAGATGAGAATATCGCCAGCCAGCCGGGTTTTTTTTTTTTTTTTACCAAATTAACAATGTATAATGCTTGTAAGCCACCAAGAGTCTTCGGAGATTAGCGGTATAGAAATTAAATACTGTATGTTTAATTTTTCAGAATTATGCTCCACAATACTGCCACCAATGTGAAAAAATGTCTCTGGTTATTGCATTTCCAAAAGTTTTAGAAAACAAATAGCCAATTTTGGCAATCAGTATCGGAGTGATACTGATTGGTATTTTCAATTTAATTTTATTTTCTACACCATTGGTAGAAAATGTTATACAAATTTTTAATATTTTCCTTCCACAGATATTCCCATTGTTGCATGACAGTTGTTCTCTTCCGCTTCCATATCTATTTCATCATAAAATCCTTAACATGTTCACTCTCTGAATTGTGCTTTACCAGCATCTTGTAGCTCCTATAAATTCTAATTTTTTTTGAGATATATTTTTCCAGCTTAGTCAAATCTCTTAAGTATTCCTTACATAATTCCTTTAGGACTACACTGTTTTTTTATACACATTGAAGCCAGTGAGGTGATTCTGGCCATTCTGAAAAAAGTATCTCAAAGGACTTCATCTGTGTTTCTTAACAATAAAGTACTGCAATCTGTACAATTTGTTATCCTTTCACTGATCATAGTTCTTGGTATGTTCTTCTTTATAAAATAGTTATTTAATACTGAAGCAAAGGACACAAATCTGGGCCAATTCTTTTTCAGTATTTATCCCATACTTTTAGGATCACTTATTTAAACCCAAATGTTTATGAACAATGTTCACCTTTTGTTCTATATTCAAAAAAGAAATCTGTTCTGTTTGTTTGAAACAATTAGAATTTTAGTTCTAATTGTTTCAGTTCATTATTTAATATGTTTGTTTTTGTATCACTATCTTTCTCTTTGATGCTAAAGAAATACATAGTTGTACATCCCAAACCATATGTAAATAAAGAAACATCAGACAATAAACGAGTTTGATTTGCAATAAGCTTTTTAGTTTGTGTTGATATTTCAGCCTAATATCATCTTGTAGTATTAATAAATGTTTTTTTACTTTTGAATCAAAGAATTCCTCTATGTAGCATATACTGGCTTATGATCTGCAGAGATGAAAGGGCCAATTTCCACATCTTGCTTTCCTTACGTTTCTTGTTTGCTTGCCATTACTTTTTAACAAACACACATTAGGATTAAACTAAGGTGTGCATGTACCTATTTTAATTTTTCAGATCACAGAATGATACAACTGACCAGCATGTGAACCTGAAAAGCAGTTTGTTTCAATATTCTACTGAATTCAGTATGAAACACAATGGAAAAATGTCAGTAGCTACAATACTTACGCTGGTTATTACACATAGAGCAGCCACAGCAGGCAGAAAAATAGGTTAGAATCCTTATAATAGAATGGGATAAGGGGCCTAAGGAGGAGGAGGAATTGAACAGGGAGATGCTACATATCAAAAAAGTCACACAACTTTCCTAAATAAATATTTAGGCATTGATCAAAGTGGTATATTTACCCAAGAGTAGGAACTGAAGTTAAGAGTGTTATCTATTTATTCTATTTATCGTTTGGTAGATTATAAATCTACCAAAAGTGAGTTTGGGCAGTGTGTGTGTGTATATGTGTGTGTATTGGTAAGATAAAGATTTTCTCTGCCTGTTGTGGCTGACTCAAGGGGGTGGTGCTCATCTCTGATTCACAGCCAAGGGAGCCAGCAAAGTCCAGAGATGCTTCTGTGGTCTTGTGACAAGAATGACTACATGCCGAGGCTCACCGTATATGTGTCTTTCCCACCAAAGGTGGCACCTATTTTCATTTTTCCATGCTTTCCAACTGCTAGGTTGGCAGGAGCTGGAGCAAGTAATGGGAGTTCACCCCCTTACATGGTGGTTCTTGGGGGTCTCAAACTGCTGAATGGCCAACCTTCTGGCCAACAAGCCCAGCATCTTAACCACTTAGCCACCATGCCCCCAATCATGATAATAATGTAATATATATAAAAAAACAAGGCACAAGAGAGGATAAATCTTAACTCAAGTAAGGGAGCCATCTCATTGGTCCCCTGGGACTTCCAGGTCTGATGACATAGCCAGGTCTTGAGGGATTTCTGGAATTATTAACAGGAGGTTAACTGGAAATTAACATGGAACTAATCTCTCTTCCAGGGATAGAATATACCATAAAGCAGGCGCCATGGCAGAGTAGGCCTGCATCCTGGGACCTGCGAAGTATAGTTCCATGATAGGACTCGCATATCTTTTCTGCCTGCTCTGATGGGATGCGGAGATAGGATTGGAGAGAGATGGTCCCTCAGATGACCTGGCCCCAGGCCATAAAATGTTTTAAAGGTTAAAAGCAGCAAGTTGAATTGGGCTTGGAAGCAAACTCAGCAAACTTACCTCAACAGCTTGCAGAGTAGAGGTGTAACATTTGTTGTACATATAACTGCTTGTGCTATTCAGTTCTGCACCAGCAGAAACCTCTGAATACTCCTCAATGGCAGCACCATGTAATGTGCATTACAGTAGTCCAATTGGAAGATGACTAGGGTATGAGTGACAATGAGCAGAACCCTCGCAGTCCATGAACAGGCACAACTGGTGCATAACACAAAGCTATGCAAAGGTCTATGACTACTCCATGCTTTGAGCAGGAGTCATGAATCCAGGAGGAATCCCAATTTGTGCATCCCTATTTTTACCCCATTCTCTTTACATACTCCAAATACAGTAAAGCTATCTAACTTATCCATCCCGTAGCCAAGTGGCACTTTGGACTTTTGCTTTCAACTGTATGGCACTCCAGGGGTGCAAAATTTTTTTAGCCTCTATCTACTTAGAATATATTCAACAAATGCATACAAAATCACAGTTTATACACCATATGTACTGAACCATTCTTGCTTTTTGGCCAGATTATGATGGAATGTAGTAAAGAAGTGAATTCCCAGGAGGGAGAGGGTGCACCAGAAGAGTGAGAGAACTCAGTCCAAATATTGTGTGTGAGAGGAAGAGGGCAAATACAGCCCCTTCCTAATAGTACACAGTATATTGTAGTTGCAGATAGTTGAGTCTTAGTCTCATGTGATTTTAGTTTACAGGTATGAAACAATAAAGAACTCAACTTGGAAGAATTACTATGTTATTTTTGCTTTGGGGCCTGACATAGATGAACAAAAGGGAATTGAGAGATCTAGGTTGAAGAGGTCTTCCTTCTCATATGGACTGGAGGCAGATCCCCATTTGAAACAGCACTTCTACCTCTTGTGCATGGTGGTTCTCACCTGCCTTGTCCAACTGAAATACACTCTGCCCAATGTGTTGTTTTATGTTACCCAATCAACAGACACCAAGGAGTAAAACGAACCAGGACTGTAAAGAATATGGTTGCTATCTTGATATAACCAGCCATGAAGGTGAACGAGCAGTTGTGTGCAAATTGGGTGTCTAAATATTATTTATAAACACACATCCAGCACAGCCATCTAGTCAGACATTCATTTACAAAGCTAGTTGATGTATAGATATATGTGACCCAGCTCCAAATTTATTTCCAAGTATTTTTCTAATCGATCACTATGACTAAACTTTTTGGGCATGAATTAATTGGAGTTATATTTATGAGGATTGGAAGGGGATAACTATGCTGACCTGCCTCATTTATCTCCTGCAGGATGTTTCTGTATCCTGGTAGGCATGACATATACACCTATGCAGTCACGAGGAAATCTGCAGTAAAAAGCATAATCAAATGTGTTATGGATGGTTCCTATGTTGACTGAAATATTAAAAATTAAGATTAAAAATGAGCTTGATTCTTGGTGATCCATGGACACATCTACATTATTTTCTTTGCTATAATACAAAGGTGGTTTGCTTCTGGGTGATGTTAGCTAATAGAGACATATGCAGATAAACTTTTGAATGATTTTTGTTGAATGTTTCATATCCCTAAGGCTCAATTTGAATTCTTGATTTCTTTGTTCCTGTCTCATCTTCTTAATCAAAACATAATAGCACTTTTGATCTGACATTTTAAAATATTATAATATGAAGCATATTATTCATAAGTCATTATGAAGGAGACATTGAACAAAAGCCATCAGGTTCCTACATGGTGATTTTCTCTAAATTGCAGAATTTAAACAAAAGTAGTTCCAGTGATATTGCCCCAGTTATATTTCTTGTTGTACCATGGTTGGCTTTTCCTGTGATTATCTAAGCATCCCAAGATAAAACCCATATTCCCTTCAAACTAATTCCATCAACCTCAAAATTTTGCTTCCCTTAGCATTAATATTTCACATACTACTTTGTAGTATTGTGTACTTTCAATATGTAACATGCAGTTCTATGTATTTTCTTTTAATCCAGAAATAAGTTTTCCCCTACAGTACACAGGGGAAGAATCTGCATAATTCCTACTTCATGTGATAGGTAACAAACAATATCATCTTATAAATTTAAATATAAGGAGGACTGGCCCAAGGTCACCCAGATGGCTTTCATTTCTGAGGGTGGAAACACTGTTTTTTTTAAAGGGAAGGGCTAAATCTCTTCTCTCCATCATCTGCAGTTCTGAGCTATATTGTCATTGCTCCATGCTGCTTTGAGTTAAGAAAATATATACCGAACTCCATGCTAAATAACATTTAGTCTGAACCTGCTTAAAGTAGCTCTTGGAGAATTGGACTAGGAGAGGGAAGAATAAACAAACCGTGCATGTGATTATACAGGTCAAGGTGCAAACAGAAGTGTAGAAATTCCATTATTGTGGCAAATAGTTGGGATGATCTCTGGAATCTGACTAGGGATGCAAAAATAAGATTCTTGAAATACACATAGGAAAATTTTTAACTTTTGGTGACACTGTGACTAGGGTTGTATAAAGCATTGGAGATCTGGATTTGTTCCTCCAAGCCATGGCTACTTAAAAGCTGGGGGCAGCTACTTTGGGACTTCCTGAGGTCTCGTGCTTAAGGTGCTGGCCTAGACACCAGGAGACTGAGAGTTTTAGTCCCACATTAGGCATGAAAGCCATCTGGGTGACTTTGGGCCAGTCATACTCCCTTGACAGTGTTGTGTGGAAAATAGAGGAAGGAGTATTAGGTATGTTCACTGCCTTGAGTTATTTAGGCAGGATATAAATAAATAAAAATATGAGCATGTATGTGAAGTGTCTCCTGTTTACACTAGCCATAACTGTGATCGAATTCTTAGGCTGTGCATTTAACTAGTTTTGAGAGCTCTTCTTCCTTTTCTGCCTGCCAGTTGTCTTAAAATCTCACACTCAAAAAAAGTTTTGGCTTGCCACATATGCAATCACTTGGTATAATATCCTTGTTGTTGTTACATCATGAATACACATATTTGTAGACATAACTGTTAACCATTGATTGATAACCCTAACCAACCCTAACTCGTTTGGTGAGAAAAAAGCATGAGATGGCTCAAACAACTAAGTAGACATAACCAACTGATGTGCAAAAGTTACTGACAGGCAAATATTTTTTGATAGAGGAAAAAGGAATAGAAGCCATTTTGTGTATTTAAACTTTCTGGTTGATGGGTACATTTGGAATTTTGAGAATAGAATTGAGAAGAATATAATGATAGAATTGGAAGGAGCTTTTAGATGTTATCCAGTATGACGCATGATTCACTAACTATCTCTACCAGAGGGCTATCCCGTGTCTGTTTGAAGACCTCCAGCAACAAAAAACTCACCAACTGGCAGCTATACGGTTGCAGGGAGTTGCCTGTTGTCAAAATGGTAACTATAGTGGGTATCTCTTATCACAGAACACTTACTTACTACTTAAAACTACAGTACAAAGCTTCCCACTCTATTTCTTTATGATGCTTTCTCTATATATCCCAATTCACCCCCCTTCCCAGACCGCTTAGAAATAAAACCCTGTAGATTTATTTAGAAATAAATATACAATACACACTATTTGTACTTTCTAATAATGCTTATGAGGCCAGAGACATTCTTAGTAGTAAAACTTGCCTATTTAATTCAGGAAACAATAAGGTGGGATAGAGAACCTGATGGGCACCAGTGGAGATACAATTTAAAATTAGTCCTCATTAAAGCCAATAAGGAAAGTTAGTCCTGAACTTCTTGGCTACTTTGATGTCAGTGGGAATTTTGATCAGCCAAATCAGTTGAGATCTGCAGCCTGTGGATTCAGAATGGTCTGTTGGTCTGATGCAATGCAGCTATTCATTCTTGACATTTTTATTATGTAATCTAGTGACTGCTCTGCCTCTCTCATTACAAGAATATTAACTTTAACATATTATGATTGCAAATCAAATGTACAGGTTTTTTTCATTGTTATTCTATGGTGATCTTCTCCATCCAGATGCTGTCCAAATATCTGTGACAAGCATTCCAATTACATATATCAAAGCATCACATCTTGAAGGCACTTTGTTGGGGGAGAATGTTCTCTGCACCAATCCATAATCTAATTTATTCAATGTACTCAAAATCAAATTAGAAATAAGCAAACAAAAGGTTTACTTGTCCAGGGCATCCTGTGGATGATTATAGGAAGTGACTTATATGTAATTATTATCAAGGTGGATTAATCCAAGATAGATGAAACAGGAATGCAGTACTGACTGGCAATTTGAAATGTACATTGGCAGTCACTATAAATATTAGCATAACTACTTAATTAAACATGTTGATCTTAATTACATTTTTGAAATATTTTATGAAATGTCCCCCTTTGATCAAGTAGCAGCTAAAATAAGTCACTTTCATTGGGGTTTGCAAAAGAGGGCAATTGTGAGCTACAAGCCAGCAACTCATTTGTGGCCACCCCCTGTATTTCAAGGTAGTGCTATTGAAATAAAGTGTTGAATTGTTCAATTTTGGAGGAATAGGATTTTTGTTTTTATCTTACAAATCAAAAGTGGAAGTGGAAAGGGGTCAGTCTCTAAGGAGTAAATTTATCCAGTCTGCACTCTTACTTTCCTCAACTGCAAATGGCCCAATTATATTTTTTAGATCTAATTTGGGCTGTTTCTTGGCTTATGGGATAATAGGCTCCTAAAGGATTAGAGATTAATCATATCTACCCTTAAATTCTCCCCAGTGTCACCCTATGTTCTGAAATCAACCCTCAAATATACACTTTGGAACCATTTTGCCAAGGGTTAAGGGTGGAAGAACAAATTGTTTCCTTCCTAGAGATCTCATATTTCTACCTTTTACTAATCTCTGATTCCCCCAAAGCCAAGAACAATTTAATTTCCATGGCTTGCATGGATACCACATATGAATCACCTCCTGTGGACTTCTAGAAGATTGTGAGATAGAATTGTAGTTCCCGATGCTTCAAATTTTCCCTACTCTTGTTCATCAATAATAAAATAAAGCAAGAAGTAAAGTATACTACGAGAGGCACTTGTGCTAGAATTGTAAATACAGTTAATCCAAAATCCTAGAACATACATATTTCCATGCTGGCAGTTAAGGATATGACAGGTGACTTTTGATTCAGATAAGTTTTGCAATCAAGGTACGGGAAATTATCATGGTTGTTGTTTCATCACCATACTCTTCCCCATCTATAAAGCATCTGGCCTTTAGCCTGAGCTGTTTGAATTCATTGTTGTTCTCAGGAGCAGCAACCATATGCCTGCATGGACATCACTTGCAAGATGATTTTCTCAGCAACCTAGCATTTCTTTGTCCATTGGTTCTCAATATGGCATCACTGACCTTCTCACAGGCTGACACCTCTCTGGGCAGGAGCTATAAGACTTTCTCCTGCTTTGACTTCCCCAAACCAAGGTTGCTTGGTGTTTGGCATCAGGTGTGTCCCTTTTCCTTTTTCTTGGATGAAGAGTTACCTGAAAACACTGTGATGAAGAAAGAAAGGATTTAAATACCCCTTCTTACTCCATGCTCTCTCAATGTATTTGTTTAAAATGTGCATGTTAATTGCATTAATTCAATATTGTATTTAGCTTGGCCATCATTTGATGCAAATAATCAGTTATTTTATAGAGAGCTTATCTGAAATCTAGGTACTGTATGCAAATCCATTCACACACACAAGAACATTCTTTCTCACTTGTACAGAATCGATTTCTCTTCCCAAGCCTACCCCCTGCTCTGTTATTTCTCAGATGCGTACTTTAAAATCTTGGATACTACCAGATCAGTATTTTCCAGAATTTTTTTCCCCTGCTCAGCTTAGACTAAGTTGTTTGCCAAGCAAGGATAGTCTTTGAAATGCAGATCCAACTGGCTCTTGGATTTTAAAGAGCTCAGCCAGAATATGTTGAAATAAATTTGAGTATGTGGTTTCTAGTTCTATAGTCTCCACACCAAGTACT
>JANHZU010001960.1:118861-129405 GCA_032468055.1 Acrochordus granulatus
TTTTGCACTCTCCTCTTTCACCCTCATCAAGAGGCTCTTTAGTTCCTCTTCACTTTCTCCCATTAGAGTGGTATCATCTGAAGTTGTGGATATTTCTCCCAGCAATTTTAATTCCAGTTGGTGATTCATCCAGCCCAGAATTATATACAGAATTTTACTCTGCATATAAGTTAAATAAGCAGGGTGGCAATATATAGCCTTGTCATACTCCTTTCTCAATTTTGAACCAATCCATTATTCTATATCCAGTTCTAACTGTTGCTTCTAGACTAGCATACAAGTTTCTCAATTCTGAATATTCTGAGTTACCCTAAACAGAGAGTGCAATGGGTGGTATATAAATTTAATAATAAAATAAAAATGTTTAAAGTATTTATTTTATTCAATTTTTATAAAATAGGGAATACAGGACCTTCTGTTCTTTCAAATCTGTGCTTCATCTTTGGACAATTGTTTCTAGTATTTACATATTTATTAATATTTTGAAGTTTTGATAGTATGGAGTTCATCTACAATGATTTAAGTACTGTACCTTTACACTTGTTTAAGAAGTAGAAGTCCTTTGTGTTTGATTGCCATTTTTTGTCCATTACAGTGAGAGCTTTATAATGATTTTTCTCCTCTTATCTGAAAAAAATCTAGTTAAACTGAACAGATTCAGGAGCAGGAAACAAGAAGATCGGAGATTTGAAACTGAGTTGTATGTAGACAGATCAAAGGAATTGGAAATGTTAACTTTGACAAGAGAAAATCAAAGGTGAATGGCAGCACTTCAAGTATCAGAAAGGATGTCACACAGACTGGAGCAAGACCTTTCTTTCACTATCATTCCAGGATATGGAGTAATGGATTCAAACTATGGGAAGGTAGTTTTGTTTGAATGTTACAAAAAAGTCCGTTATTAGTTAAGGCATTGACATTCTTTAAGACATTGAAAGAAATGATGGAAAGAGGTCATGTAGGAGAATGGAGTCTCCTTTATTCCAGTTATGCAAGACAAACAGCCATATTTGGGGGATTTGGAATCTTACACTGAAAGGAGAATTGGACACAGAGTTGAACTCAGTGATATAAAAATTAAATAAATTAATCCTTCTAGTGTTATAATGTTTTGAGGTTATGATCATGTAAACTGAATTCTGTGTTGCTGGGTTTTTTTTCAGAGAAAGAATGGTTTCCAATATCTCCATTAAATTATTAATACCTTCGTGTTTTTTATTACTGTTGTTATCTCTGGGCAGAGAATAAAACAACTGATTTAAACAGCTTGTTTTGATTGATTGATTATAATTCTGCTGAACACCCAAATATATTTGTGGCATTATCTCTGTGGACTTAAGACAAATGAAAAACTCACATTAGAGTAGTATACTTAGAAAAATGCAGCTGAAAATATAGAGTAATGAAACATTTCTAAGAATAAATTTTACTTGTTTTGTTCTCTACAAGTGACTGAAATTGGATTGTGCCAAAGAGACCAATCTATTCATTACAGGATTTGGACTACAAATGTGGACTACAAATTGTCAGTGGAGAAAACACTGGGGAAAATATTGTTGAAGATAATACATTTTCTATCTCCATACAATGCATAAAAATTTGCATTCAATTTGCATGCAAGCCTTAAGGGCAATGGTGAAATAAGTTCTCCTCTCTGACATATTTTCTGAGACATTTTACAGGTATGCTGAGCTCAAGCCAGTTCATAGTTCAGAAGCAATCAACATCATGTCCCCCTCCCCATGGAAAATCAATGAAGGTGCACAATGTATCTCCCTGCATTAAGTTTGAGTAATGGCTCTTGAATATTGCTATTTGGAGAATTAACTGGCATTTCTGAACAATTTTCAAAGACAGATTCAGGTTTCTATAGTGCATTATAGGAATTAAAGTAGGGTATCACTAGTGGATGTGGCTAAATCTTCAGAAAAAAGGTACCATGGCCATGTCAGCCAGGGCCATCCCTGACATTGTGAATCTGATTTTATGAAAGTAACTCCTTCCAAAATCACTTGAATGTCTGATCTTAAATGCTTATTTTCTCCAAAACTGAGGATGAAGTCTTATTTTGTTTTGCTCATATCTTTTCATTTCCCACAGGCACTGATTTAGAATCATTTTTCTGTCTTATGCTTGGAAAAAAATGCCTACAGGTCAATATCCTTATCTGTATATCGACCTTCAATGTTGATTGGAAGGTCTGTAGTAAGAGAGTAACCACTTCCATATCTTAGTCTACATTCCTGTCTGACATAAAAGGAATGTCAAATCTGAAACGGATGAGACCAGAATATGTTGCTCTTCATGTATTCATTTGATGAACATTAAAAGAGGGCTGTAGACTTTAATGTCATTTGCGTTCTGCAAAAAAAGCATTTCCATCTGCTACACATTATTTTCCAGAAATTAAGTACAAATGAGAAACGATGCTTAACACATGACAGGCTTATAGGATATCACAAATTCGAAGGTTATAGGGTAAAGGTAGCAATCTGCTGAATTTCATCTGATGAAACATTTAAATATACAGAGTTTAAATAAACAAAATTTGTTTCCATGTCCCTGGCGAAGCCCTACCATGAATAGCACTTGAGAACTTAGCTGCTTGAGGCTCAGATCTTCCTTGATTCTTGGTTCTCCTCCATCTAAAGAACTCTGAAAGTACTTTATAGAATCAAAGTTGTTCTTTATGACTTTTTGAAAAATAGGGTCTAATCTGAAATGATGAGACAAAAATCATCATCTAAAATAATATAATCAGTCATAGTTCAGCTTTTACTACTTACTTTCTATTAACCTAAAATAAATAAAACTGGGGCATGCAGTGGCGCAAGTAGTTAGGATGCTAAGCTTGTCAGCTGGAAGATTGGTGGCCACATGACCACAGAAGCATCTTTGGATATGCTGGCTCTTTGGCTACAAAATGGAGATAGACACAACCCCCTAGAGTTGTCCATGACTGGCAGGGAAACCTTTGCCTTTACTTAACCTAAATAATGAGCAGTTAAAATACTGGGCTTATTGGCCAGAATGTCAGCAGCTTGAGTTTGAGACCGGAGAGCCACCGGGTATGCTCCTGTTGTCTGCCTAGCCCCTGCCAATCTAGCAGTTGGAAAGCATGTAAAAATGCAAGTAGATAAATAGGTACCACCTTTGCTGGGAAAGGTAACAGCATCCGTCCTACAGTCATACCAGCCACATGACCGCGGAAGTGTCTTCAGACAATGCTGGCTCTTCGACTATGAAATAGAGATGAACACCGCCCCTTTGAGTTGGTCACAACTGGCAAGGGAAACCTTTACTTTTTTAACCTAAATAAAAGGAGGACTTTAATCAACTTAATAACAGAATTATTAATCTCATACTTTTTCTCTAGTTCTACAAAAGCTCCTCTCTAGGATTCAGGGATAAATGGTATATCGCTCATAATAATTATCCATTAAATACTTATCACAGTAGCCTACATTAGCATGGTAAAACTAGTCAAAGGATTCTTATAAAACTTTACAAGAACAATTGCTTAATTTGGTGAACAATTGATCTTTTAAAATAAACACTTTTATATAATTGTAGAATAAAGAAACACCAACAAATGTGATTGTTATAAGCTATGGAACAAAAAAGAAAACACAGGCTGAAAAAAAATTAGGAACATAAGACCGCCGCCAGAGGGCAATGCCTCCTAGCCAAAGGAAAGGCAAAGTTGCCTTACAACTCTATTCATTTTCCTGTATTTATGTTTGTTGCCTATTAAAAAAATCTTAATTACTTCAGTAAGTAGCAGGGTAAGTTAAAACAGATATTTCATAATGCCAATATTCCTTTCAATTTCCCAAAATCCATGAAGGAAGGAAGCAGCAGGATCATGAGTGAACATTGCCCCAACATATTAAACTCCAATCTCTAATCCAAAACATAAGATTTTGTGTAAACTGATGAACTATTAAAAATTTGGCCAAATACAGTACTAAATTTCCAGTCACATGAAAAGATGTCATACATATTGGGTGACCCCATGGTCAAACCTTAGATTAATTTATGTAATCCTCATCAGTTGGACTAAAACTGATTACAGATGGTTGGAGATGCTAGAAGATGCAGTTAAATATTTCTGGAGGCCATCAGGCTAGGGATTCTGCTTTTGGTAAATCCATTCAAATTGTAAGAGCACTAATAATAACAGAGATTGACACTTCACCTACTACACTTTTTAGAGCTTGATCAGTACAATTTGTAAAAGTCAGTCATCATCAACTTGTAAGATCATAATTGTTCAAGCTCCAGTATTCCCTCTGATGTTTTATGGAAGCAAAAGTTGGACTTTATAGAAGCAGGATGGAAGAATATTGATACCTTTGAACTTTGGAGTTGGAGAAGACTCTGAGAATACCATGGATAGCCATGAAAACAAATTAATGGATCATTGAACAAATTAACCAAAGTTCTCACTTGAGACACAAATATGAGGTTCAGATTGTCTTACTTTAGACACATTATGCAAAATTCAGCTCTCTGGAAATGGCTGTAATACTGGAAAAGGTGGAAGGGAAGGAAAGAACAAGATGACCAGCATCAAGGACTTAGTTACAATGGAAATGAGAGTACCACTGGGAGTTTTGAAAAGTTAGTGATTGTCATGGAGAAACAATGTTGCTATGAGTCAAAAATGGCTTGATGGCACATAATCAAAATCACCAGCATGTTACCTTCCTGTAGCACCAAACTTCTGTTCTATCCCATCCAAAACAGAACTGCCATCAGATGATGGTGGTGGTCAGCATTTGTTGGAAAGTCATTGCTAGAATTGCTGTTTTTCGTAGTCAGGAATGAACAGTCACATTATTATCCTTCAACGATACCCCTGAGTATTGGAGATTGCAGCTGGTGCAGAATGTGGCTGTGTAGATGATTTTAGGGGGCAACAGATTGGCCCACACCACACCTTTGTTCCACGAGCTGCATTGGTTGCAAGTCTGCTTCCGGGTGCAATTCAAGGTGTTATCTTTGATCTTCAAAGCCCTTCATGGCATGGGACCAGGCTATCTGAGGAACCGTGTCACCCTGATGGGGAGTTCTTGGCCCACCAGAATCAGCAGAGGAGTCCTTCTCCAGTTCCCATTGGCTAAGGAATTTTGGCTGGTGGGATCTAGGAGAAGAGCCTTCTCTGCTGTGGCTCCTGCCCTATGGAACATCTTGCCCCTTGAGCTGAAGGCTGCCCCCTCCCTGATGGCCTTCCGGAAGGGCCTTAAGACCTGGCTCTGCGTGATGGCATGGGGCTCCAGGGGTGGCTCATTATCATCATGGAGGTGGCTGGATTCTTAGCCACCCTCAGCCCCCCTTTTTATGTATGAAATCCTGCTAGTCTGCCAGATTTTTTTGTTTTAATGGTTTTATTTTATTTTATTTTTAAGTATTTTTAATTGTTGTTTTAGTGTTGTTAGCCGCCAAGAGTCTTCGGATTTCGGCAGCATGTAAATTTAATAAAATAAATAAATAAAAAGAATCTATTTAAGCTTGAAATATTTTTGAAATGATCAGAAAAATTCCAATAACTTCAAATCAGCCAGTTTTGAACTTAGAATGTCTCAAATTCTAAATGCTTACACTCTTCTTGAATTTAAAATTCTAAATCACAATTTTCTTGATACATTTTTTATTAATCTGGTTTTTGCACCAGTAATAAAAAGTACAAGCATGTCAAACCCAGGTTGTAAACGGAATATATGAATGCCAAAAATTCTATGGTATTCCAATACTTCCCAGAATCCCCGAAGACCAAAAACTTGCAAAATCAAATTTCAGAAGATTTTATTTTTAAAGTTTTATTTTAAGCACCAACATAAGAAAAAAAATTTACACTATGGCAGTCCAAATCTGGAAAGGTTTATTGTCCAGTATTAAACCAAATAATACTTTGGATTATCAAACAGTAAGCATAAGTACTAGAAAATATTTATTAATTTTTTAAATCTCACTTTTATTATTTTATAAGTAACTCAAGTGGCAAAGAAGTTTTTACTTATTAAAAAAGACATGGTCTTAAAAGAACACCCTTCATTTAAAAGCAGTTAAAAAACAAAATCATATATCATTTCTTTAATATATTGTTGCATTAGCAAAAATCAAATTTATCTTTTTTAAAAGTTTTATTAAAGATTACATTAAATTGATTAGAAAAACACAAAGTATAAAAAATAAAAAGTGCAAAGAAAATTATAAAGAAGTTACTTCCCCCTTTGTCCCAGCAAGTATAACTTACCACAATCTCTTCAAATGGAACAGTCTCTTCATCCCATATCTTACCTCATTCTTTATAAACAAATCTTTAAAACCTTATGTACGTTGTTACACATTAAACAAAACTTGAATTTAGAATTCTTTGCACTATAATTGTGTCTGCCATATAGCATGAGTTAAATATTCAACTGAATGATAGCACAAAGAAAAAAACTGTTCCTGTCTGTTTTTTTGTTGTGCATTACGATACAACACTGTTCAGAAGAAGAGGTTCAAACAATTTACGTCCAGAGTGTAAAGTGTCTGCAGATTTGTTCCACTCTTCTCTTGACCTGTACAATATGCAGGTGCTCCATAGAGGACAGGCTAGTTGCAATTACAGTGGAATCTTGCAAGATGAGTCTGATCTGTTCCGGAAGAACGCTCTTAGTCTGAAATGCTCTTAAACTGAAAAGAGGTTTCTCATAGGAAACAATGGAAAGTCGGATGATCCATTCCACACCCCCAAAAATATTCACAAAAAAATCATTTTAACCAGAATTTTATGTAGAAATGATTGTCTCTAACATCTGAAACAAGTAACAATGATTTACACACAATATAAAGCAGAAATAGAACAAACTAACCAGCACTTATGGATCTGCTTTAAGGAAGGTTCTGGCCTCAGCTGCTGCTAGGCTGGCTGCTGTCTGGTTCCCCCTGATGGCTCTGAGGATCTGCTGCCACTGCCGCTGAGGCAAAGCGGCCTTTTCCCTCAGCAATGTCTTTCCAAGGGTCTTTCCTGGGTGGTTTGGAAATGTTTCTTGTCTTAACCTGCCTCCGTGCTATGAGAGGGGAGAAGAGATGGGCAGCAGGGGATAGGTTGGATGGTGGAGGGCGAGGAGGGGGATGTTTTCTGTGTGCTCATGCTTTGAGAACAATCCTGACTGGTGTGAGAGAGGAGGAGGAGGGTTATTGCTTTGAAGGAAAATCTGAATCTTGGAAGTTCCTTCTCTTGAACATCTTTCACTTAATTTATGCCATTTACACAGCAAGAGAGGAGAACCATCAGCTCCATTGTGAGATTTCCTACGTGAGCTCATTGCGGCAGTGCTTGTCTTGTGAGTTGCTGCTCGTCAACCAAAATAAATTTTATTAAAATTTTTTGCTTGTCTTGCGAAAACCTCATGCACCAAGGTGCTCGCAATCTGAGGTTCCACTGTAACAATTTATACAAATTACAAAACCAATTAAGTTAATTATGAAAACCAAGACTGCGAGAGGTTTAAATCAATATATTATGCCTGATGTCGCCTTTGCATGGGCTTCCTGCTGCCACAGGATCCCAAGGACTGAGGGACAAAGCACATTTTGAAAGCTTTCTGGAAGGCCAGAAGGATTGCAGTTAACCTTGGTTCAGGCGGGTGAAGACACATTTCCTACATATCAGTGGAACATGCCTCTCCCCTCTTGCTGGACTTAAATGCAATGGGCAGATGTTATCAAGGAGAAGCAGTTCCTCAGATAACCTGATCCCATGCCATGTAGGACTTTAAAGGTCAAAACAGCAGTTTGGACCTGGAAGCAAACTGGTAAAAACTGCAGCTCGTGGAGCAGAGGTACAGGTGTTTAGGGATACACATAACTGCCTATGCTGCTGCATTTGGTACTAGTTGCAGCTTCCAGATACTCTACAAGAGCAGTCCCATGTAGAGCATGTTACAGTAATCTATTCAGGAAATGATCAGAGTTTGAGTGACCAGAGCCTCATGATCCAGGAATGGGTATAACTGGCACACAATGCTTTGCACAATTAGATCTTTGTGCTTCCATATGGCATCTCAGTTCAAACCAAAATATCTTTAGCCTCTCTTCTCATTTTTCCTTTCTTCTCATGTCCAATATTTTTAAAAAATTTTTACAAGAGATGATGTTGAATTGAGATGTGAAAAAAAACAAACTATTCTCATGTATTATATAGTGGAATAATTCAGAAGTAATTTATATTCTGAAGTTTTTCTTATTATACAATAAATACTATCAGAGTTGTTAATAAATCATTACAGGCATTAACATGGGCAGCACACCAAGGCCATAAAAAAGTAGTATTCAAGCTGCTTGAACTAGGAGCTGATAAATCAATACAGACAAAAGATGGACAGACTCCAGGAGAGATTGCGAAGAAGAACAGGCATTCTGAGGTACTGTTGTATGTGAAGCTTCAATCCTTGTGCTGACATGTTTTCATTGTCTTTGGGTATGTAACATTCTGTATCTTAAAAGGGAGTTTTAAACATTAAAACTGGTAGAAGGTAATTAGTATTAATATGACTATACAGTGCAGTTAATTTGTATACAGTTGTCAGTAATGTAAAGTATGTAATGCCTTATTTTATTTTTAAACATGTTCTATCATTTTTATGACTATTCTGGGTATATGTGGGTGTGCGTGCATATGTATTCATTTGCCTGTTCATTAAAAAGACTTACCTAAAATTTCTATAAGTGAATATCTGCACTTTTTCTATTGAGATACTAATTTAAAGTGAAACAAAAGATAGGAACGATCAACTTAGTACAAAAAGTAAAGGTAACAATACTATGAGGAATTATGCCTCATTATTGTACACATTTGGCGTTTTATTAGGAAATTGTTCCTTTAAGAATAAGGTGTAACTGAGGTATGTGGACAACAAACAACCTGCAAGCAAGGCAAGGATTTTTTTTAACAGATACAATAGGTAAACAAATGAAATATAGTTTTTTGAAAAACTCATACAGTATATATGAATACAATAATTCTTTTTTTTCTTGGCATATTCCACTATTCATGTCTGTATTTTCAATTCCTTGACTCCAAGTGAGTGCCTGGACAAGTCTTTGCAGGTTTTTTTGGCAACATTTTCAGAACAGGCTTGCCATTATCTTCTACTTAGGGCTGGAGGAGAATGAGTGACCTAAGGCAGGCTGCTAGTCTTCCAAATTTTAGCCTTGTACTTTAACCAGTACTCCATACTGGCTCTTTCTATTCCCGATAATTTTTTTCAAAGTACCTGCATTCTCTTTCTTCAAATGGAATACAAACTATTAAATAGTTTACTGTGTATGCCATTTAAAAAAAATAGAATATAAGTTCTATTTATTTAAAAATGCTTAGAGCACGTTGACCGATTTGGTTGCAATAAACCTCTCTATAGATCTGTTTTCTCTGAAATAATACTTTCAAGTATCTGAAAATATTTTGTTTTTGCAGGCTAAAGTTAACTGAAATTCATTACATAAAACTATGTTGCATATTTGGGGATCTAAACAATTTTTAAGGTTTCCTATAATAAGCATGCTTTTTCTGATACCATAAGTTCAATAAATCCTTTAACATCTTGAAAGTGAGAATTGAGAAATAATTTCAGATAGTTTTCTCTGAATAAATTAGGAGACATTGTATTAGAAAACCCTTTTTTGCTGTATCATACTGATCAAGGTATAAAAATGGTGAATAATTTTGTTTAATATTTTCAGCTTTTTAGTTTACTTTCTTTGACGGCAAATCCCTTCCAAAGAAAGTTCCAGAACCTGACCAAAGAAGAATCTATTCACAAACTTATGACTGCAGTTCCAGATGCCTTTAAAAGCCGTAAAAACAGGTTAAGAAATAGAATACTATCTCAGACTTTGGAACTCTCTAGACCATGAAAGTTTTTTCTGTAGTTTAAGTCTTTGTCCTAGAATAAAAAACTTAATATTAGAGCTGAAATTGACAAAATTGTTTGGATTTTCTATCAAAAATTCTATCAACTACAGTTTTACTATGGTAGTGCTAACCAGATTGTGCTATTGTTAACTAAATTAATATAGGATCTTTGTAAATTAAGGATCCATGCATGCTTTATGTCCAAATGCTGGATTGTTAGGAACATAATAATTTACTGGCTCTTAAAACAGTGAGGCTGACAAGCTCATACCAACCTAGCAGTTCGAAAGCACATAAAAATGCAAGTAGATAAATAGGCACCACTTTCAGTGGGAAGGTAACAGTGTTCCATGCACATGACCACAGAAGTGTCTTTGGGCAACACTGGCTCTTTGGCTAGGAAAAAGAGATGAGCCCCCTTGAGTCAGCCATGACTGGCAGGGGAAATCTTTATCCTTAATATATATACTGTGTAGTAATTTAACTGGCATGCACCAAATTCATTGAAACCTGTGATTTGTTGAGTCACGTAAGGGCTGGATCTGTTATTTTCAACAAGTATGTACAGTGGTGCCTCACAAGACGAGTAACTCACAGGGCGAGAAACTCGCAGGACGAGCAAAAATTTTAATCAAAA
>JANHZU010001960.1:147968-158681 GCA_032468055.1 Acrochordus granulatus
ATTGAAGTTGAAGCTCAAGTACTTTGGCCCCATAATGCGCAGGGAGGACTCATTAGAAAAGACTGTGATGCTGGGAAGGATTGAAGGGAAGAGGAGAAGGGGACAGGAGAGGATGAGATGGATAGATAGCACAGTCAGTGTGATGGGTGTGAGCTTGGGAAGACTCCAGGAGGCAGTACTAGACAGGGGGGCCTGGCGTAATGCAGTCCACGGGGTCACGAAGAGTCAGACACGACTGCACGACTGAACAACAACGCCACACTGGCTGATAATGCCACTTTCTGTTGATGTAAAGATTTCCTAAAGCTGGCCTGGGATAGCAAGAGTGAATATATGTTATAGTAGGCAGGGAGTTTGGAGGCAGATATTTTCATTGCTCAGCAGATTGTTGAAATGAAAAATTATGGCAAGTTTGAGGATTGAGTGGTAGCACAAGATGAAGTGTGGAATGACTATAGACTTATTTATTTATTAAATTTGTATGCCGCCGAAATCCGAAGACTCTCGGCAGCTAACAACAATAAAACAATACAATTAAAAACACTAAAACAAACCTTGAAGGTTGGTTACTAAATGTGGTAAGAGTGGTATATGATGGAAGTAAATCATGAATGAGAATAGACTGCTTAGAGAATGGGTCAACCAGTGAGCAAGGAAAATTATTTGATGTTTCTTTTTTTAAGAATATGGGTAATAGTGGGTTGATTATGGTGACATTAGAGATGTGTTGGTAAGGAACATGAATGTACATGCACTATTGTATGCAAACAATCTATTGTTTAAAAACTCAAATGATTTGAATATCTCTTATCTATCTGGGGGCACAGTGGTAGTGAAGACTTGTTGGCCAGAAGGTCAGCAGCCCGAGTTCGAGACCCAGGCACTGTGTAATGGGGTGAGCTCCCATTGCTTGCTCCAGCCCCCACCAACCTAGCAGTTCTTAACCATGTAAAAATGCAAGTAGGTAGGTACCGCCTTGGTGGGAAGGTAACAATGTTCTGTGCATCTTGGCATATAGTCATGCTGGCCCCATGAGCACAGAATTATCTTTGGACAATGCTGGCTCTTTGGTTATGAAACAGAGATGAGCACTGCCTCCTAGAGTCAGACACGACGGGCAGGGGAAACTTTTACCTTTTTTATCTATATCTATTTCTATATTAATGTAATGAAGACTGAAGTATTTATGTTAGCAGGAAAAATGGACACCAAGTTACCCATACATGAAAAAACAAAAGCACATGTATCTCTGAGATATATATGAGAAGATGCCTTAAAATGCTTCTGGGTCTGAGTGTAGAAAACCTAAGAGTAGCTGATAAAACTGCAGAATGATGCTAGTAGCCAACATCCTCTTGGAATAGTTGGTTTTTTGAAGGTGAAGGTGCTCAGCTAGCTGTCCTACTTTGGTGAATTGAGAAGATGGCAATCACTTAACTTCCAAAAAAGCCAGTAGAATAGGAATAAAGAACATTTTCCAAACTCTTACATGCCTAGAGCAATGCTTCTCAACCTCAGCAACCTTAAGATGTGTGGACTTCAATCCTAGCCAGGAACTGAAGTCCAATCATTTTAAAGTTTCTGAGATTGCCTTAGAGTACTTCTAATTGTGCTTTGTTTCTTTCCTGTTTAAAACAGAATTTAGAAATAGAAAAAACATCTGATTTTGTGATGATCCTTTGCTTGTAATTTTCTTCCCTGTAAAATATGATATATTCATTTATGTGTAATCTAAATAAATAATCTCTATATAATTTGTAGTGCTTGTAAAACCTGATAATTATTCAATGAAAACTCTTATTCCATTACTTTTTATGATATGAAACAAATGTCATCAAAGCAAAAAAAAAGGAACATACAGTATTTCAAAGCTGATTGATAAAAGTTTGTTTTTGTAGAGATTGAAGATGTTAAAACTAATTACTGAAGTTCATGCCCTAGATGCAGCCTACATGTGCATCAAAGGAGCCACTGAACTCAACTTAATTTCTCCTTCAGTTTGGAAGTATTGGAAATAGTACCCACATCAGCATTCATTCCTTCCCTGCATCACCAGATCAATCCTCAGCTTTGTCTTCTGGCAAATACACAGCTTACCACCTATGGCTTCAGCCCAGATATTTTTTCCTTCACATAACATTTTAAAGGCAATAAACTTCACAGCAAGTCACCTTGAACATGGGAGTGGGGAGGAGAGGGGACAAGCCAGGGAAGCCATTGTAAATCGCAGCCTTTTTGTTGCTGAAATAATACCCATTTTCTCATCCACCTAATTGAAAGGTGCATCACAGATGCTTTGCATAATTGTCTGCCTTCCCTGGGTTGCAGAAGAAAATAAAGGCAGCATTTCACGTGATTAGGTGATAAAGTCACAAGGTTACATGGATCCAGTAACAGAAAATATCCAGGTCAACAAGGGGGACAGCTAGATAGTCTGAACAGCTTAAACAAAGAACGTACTGCTGGTGAGTCCTTCCAGGAAGAAGTCTGAGAACTAATAATAATTTTCAGTGGACAAAACTCCAAACTGGATGAGCAATGCTCAGACCTAATTACAAACTGCATAAAAGGCTTTACATGCAGCTTACTGGCAATTTTAATCTCAGAAGAATCACTTTAAAAGATCTGTGATTTTTTGTCACTTCTTGTGCAAAATATTATGTAGACAGATCCCACATATAATCATAGCTTTTCTTTTCCTCCATTTATCCAGACTCTCATTTATCATTTATCTGATATTAACTAGAATTCCTTTGGATTTTCCTTTTATTTGTCTAAGATACTAATTCTGCTGTCAAGTACTTGACTTTCTTCATCCAGAAGAAGCCCAATTTTGACATATATATTCTACAATGGACAAACATATTTTTACTTTCAGGAATTGTTCATAATCAGTGAAAGAGAGGATCTGTCAATGACATTTTTGAGTGTACCAGTAACAGCAACTCTTGATGTAGAACAAAGGAAGAAAAAAAATGCAGAAAGGAATAATGCAAATTCATAGATGAATACGGAGATCCAATCCATAGATGCTTTTTAACAGATCCACATTTACACCTGAATTCAGATCTCAGGAATGTAGAAAGCCTCCTAATACTGAACCAGATCATTAATCCATTGACTTAAAAAAATGTCTGCACAAAGTTTGGTGCAACTTCATAATCCTTTTGAGTGATGTTGATTCAAAAAACTTCTAATTAACTGATGAATTTTTTATTTTACTGTGTAATCGAATGTATAAAGGGAAGGGAGTTTTTTGTTCTTTTTTAATCCTGTCTTTTGAAATATTTTTGCTTATCATCCACATTTGGGTTAAGTTATGGTTCTGCCACAGTGGTCCATCAGAAAAACAAAGCCAAACTAGCAAATGCAATGTCAACTTATGTCAAATTGGCCATCTCTAGTGTAGACAAGTGATGCTGATGCTTTACTTCCGTGCTTTTAGATGGCACTGGAGAAGCCAAGGACATAACTGGAAGCTTTCGCACTTAAGATATTGCATTATTTTTGACACTGGGCTGGGCAATTCTGGAAAACCCAATACCAAAGCTCAATTATGTAAATCGGGGTAATCTAAGATTTTATGTTATGTCATTTGCTTTCTATAAATAGAAATAACATTAAACACTGAACATTCAAATGTGTTTTACTTTTGAACAAACACACACATACAAACACAAAACCAGTGGGTGCCTGCACTCTAATCACAGCAAGCAGGCTTACTTCTTTTTATTAACACTTCTGAAATACAGTGAAATATTCCGCATACAAGCAAGAAATCCTTTGAATCCATCTCCCAACAGCCAGTATCCTTCCATTTCCATTAATTTCAAGGAATCTCACAAAGGTGAAGTGCTCATAATGATTCATTCATAGCTTTGGAAGGCTATTATTCTTCTGTATACATAAAGCTACAACCTTGGTAGAAGGCTGCAATAGCACTTACATAATGATTGGACACTCATACAACTAATCTACTCAGTAGAACAAAGCATAGAACTTACTAAATAGAGAGAAAAATCACAGGCTAATGCACTTCTCTGTTAAATGCAGAGGAGAGGGTTAAGTACACAGTCGCTTGTCACTATTAAGCAGTCATTTCTGTAACATTGAGATAAAAGCTTCAGAGAGAAAGGAGGATTCAGCCATAGCCCTTAACTTGCCAAATATAACAAAGCAGGATTACTGATCTTTGGAAAAATGCAAGCCAAATAGTCAGCAGTGAGAAAAAAAAATAAAGGAACACAAACATTTTATTTTTATCCTCTAAAACAGATTTCTAAGAAGCAGCATATTTTATGGTGGACTGCAAAATGACCATGAATCTTATAACCTGACCATTAAGGATCCCTAGGCGACAGCGTCTGAAAGAAAATCTGAAACCAACCCCACAAGGGCTGTTGCAATATCTTTGTTACAAATACTTGCATTTGATCCTCCAACTTGGACTACGCTGGCCTGAGTATTCTTATTGGTTTTAGTGGCTTCCAACAGAGAAGCATTTGGTGCCTCTCCTTCCTGTGTGACTTCATCTCATTGACTTCCTGTCCATTACCCTGATGAGAACCTGAAATGATTAATTGCAGATAAAGGCTACAATTTTATTTGCTAACAATTAGAATCAACTAATTACTCATATTTGCAGACATTATGCCAAGAAAAAATTGTTACTGGAGGAGATAGAAGAACCACCTTTCCACTAGTTAATTGGGTCATGGCTTTCCATGGTTATGCTCCTTAAAGATAACCAAGGACCACAACAGCTCTCCTCTTAGTTCCCATTCAAAGCTTTCATCAGAAGTGGCAATTTGTGCTGTTGTATTCCTGTTTTGGTGGCTGTTAATGACATAGCTAAACTCACAAAACTATTTCCTGCCATTGAGAAACTGAAGACAGTACATGATATCCTAAAATATGCATATACTGTACAATTAAATCAGATCCGCCAATGCCCCTCCAAACATCCACACGTGTAATATTTCAAAAAAAGTACCAATATAAAAAGATATCAATGAAATTAGATATCAATATCTCACAACAGTAAGATATTGATTGGAGGGGAAGGGAAGGGGCAGTCACCCTAGATAAAATATGGGTGCCTTCAAGCATGGAGGTAGTTTGCCACAGTCTTCTTCTATTATTTTGCTTTTTAAATTATCTGATAACCTCCCATTCTGCTTAGCTCATTGTGATCAGCAAGATTGACTACAAATATTGGATTTATATACTAGGGTGTTAAGGAGGCCCACCTTAAATCAGAAATTTCTCACTGACATTTTAAACCTATTTGCCTTGAAAGAAAATGTGGTTGGAATAGTAATACAATTCTATGTACATGTATTTTTTAAAAAAATAATCAAGTTGGTCTTTTCCCCTTTCCTACACCAAAAATTGTTTCACCTTTGATTGAAAAGCTAGGGTATAGATTTGCTTGAAAAAGAGTATACAGGTTTAAGCAGATTTTAACAGAATCATAAAGGTGCAAAGTGGAGCAGAATAGAACGGCAGGACAGCCGAAATGACACTGATCAAGACCCATCAGAGGAAGGTTCCTAGAAAACCCTTGTGGCAATGTTACAATTGGCAGGACCATCACAAACCTAGGCTCAGCTGCATCAAACACATATTTTTTTAATGTCTCAGGGACTGTCACTCAGGCCATGCAACCAGCGAGCGTGATCTTGCACTGAATAGGTCCACACTACAGGAGAGAACAGATTAAGGCTATCAAAGGGATACTTTCCCACTTTCATTTCTTTCTTGCAACATGCAGGATTAAAAGGAGAGGGGGAGAATAACCATTTCACTCTACGTTCAATTTTGAAGAGAATTAAATTAGCCCCAAACATTGTTCAGAATTAGAAGAGCGAAAAGGCGATTTTAAAAACACAGCATGTGACTTGGTGGTATTTTTCCTCTTCAAAACCAGGCTATAGAAAACTATGAAAAAGGAGCTATTATTGTGCTCTACCCAACCAATGAATCATTTTCTTTGGTCTTCTGATACTTTTAAGACTTAGAAAAAAGAAACACTTCTGATACAAAAAGCAATTCATCCCACAGATTATATAGAAAGTTGGTTGAATCATTTAATTAGCTCTATTGGGTCTTTTATTTTAAGGTTACCCTTAACTCTTTCATTTTAAATCTTTAATCACTATATATTTTAATAAGAAAGACTGATAAAATTAATGAAAATCAAAGAAAAGTTGTTAATTTCTGTTTCTTCATTCTTTAAAAAAAATTTTAAAATTGGAGCACGAATAAGTTCCAGTTTCAGGCTATTAACATCTTGATTCAAAATACTGTTGGTAGCCTAAAACTGAAACTTATTGTCACAAACATTTTTCATCCATTTTTCCTCTCTCTCTGAACTCCATTTCCTCTCAAACTCCTAATCTGGATCCGCTGACTACATTTCATAATCTAATAAACAAAGATAGGATTGCTGACTCCTGGTCCTCAGCAGTTATGATTCTTCCTCAAATGTCTGAAAGACAATTTATCCCTTATATTCCTGGTTTGTTTTGTTCCTGGTCACTATTAAAAAGCAAAAGGAGGTTGTTCCAAGATGACCTTAACATCCCTCTTATAGCATTCTGAAGGCCAATTGTCTGTCTTATGAAGAGTTCTGCCTCCCATTTTTCATCAATGGACAAAGCAAATTTACTGCTACATTATACTGCAGTCTTGTGAGCTACCAACAAACTCAAAACATGGAGATGTGAAGAAGAGATGTTCATTTCTTTCTCAATATTCCCTTCCTGTCTGTTTTGTTAGAGAAGAAGTACTTTTCATTGTAAATAATACTCAGAAAGTTTATACCAGTTTGCAGGCTGATGCTTTTTGAATCATGATTTTTTATTTTTCAGAGATGTGAAAGAGGTAATTTTAATAAGAGCACTCAGCAACAACTTCTTGAGGGTTTTTTCTTGTGTAAATTATAACTGCCTGATGAGAAAGATGAATTTAATTTTCCAAGTGTTCACTGAGCACGTGACTGGCTGGAATAAAGGATTTCAAAATTCAGCTTTTTTTGGGCTAAACATAAGAGTTATTATTTGAGCCCACTGAAATCCTGAGAAAGTTTTGGGATTGTATAGTTTGCACAGAGCTCTGTTTTAGGAACTGCACTGAATGTTGTAAAATACAAAAATAAAATTGAAGCAAAATTGCAAAAAAAATTGCAAACTTTCTTAAAAAGGTAACTAGACTTTTATTATTAGATACAACCAGGAAATGTTTCAAGTCCCATCCAGAAGTCTTTCTCAATCCCATATGAAAAAGGAATAATGGCAAGGAATATATATGTTTCTTAAAAGGGGCAGGAAATAGTGAAACAGAATACATGAGTTCTCACATAACTTCTCTTATAACTTTGAGAGAAGAAAAAATCTTCTCTCAAAATATTTACTGCTCACCTTCTGTTTTAGCTTTTATGTGAAAGTTTTTGCAATTTTGCGACAAGACATGACCTGGCTTAATGAGAATATACATAGACATACACAGAAAATACTGAGTCAAAATCTTATACACAACTTTTGCTTGAATCCACCACAAAAAGCTTATCTGCTAATATGACTGATGGAGAGAAGGCACACATTAAATAAATCAGCACACTGAATATCACTATTGCTACTACCATTTGAAGAAGTATTTTGGAAAGCTACTCAGCTCCTGGTTAAACCAATTGCTCAAGGATGTTGAGAGGCCACATCTTTTTGAAGACTCTGTACTGCTGCTTTGAAGTTCTCCCCCAACTTCTCAATAACCAGAGGACATTTTTCTGAGGCATCAACTTGTGATCTACACAAAATCACAATTACAGAGGAATCTTAATGAAAAGCCAAGTCAAAGATCTATTTTTAAAAAAATAAAAAGAAACTTTAAAAATTCAAGGAAAACACTTGTGGAAAAAAAAACCCTTATATTTGATTTACAATTAACAGGATTTACAAACTGTGACAAAACAAAGCAGATAAGCATGTTTGTTGATCAGTCAGAAGACAAGTAAAAGAAGTTTAATTTGACCCGGAATTCTTAAGTAAACTCATCCAAACAATTCATAGTTACATATGCTAAGATGTGCATATAACTTAAGAAAAGTAAATAAAACAAGATACGCTGTGTTTACCCTCTTTGCTTCTGCAATTCCCCTATGGTAGGCAATGAACACTGTCATCAGATATATTGCCTGTAATTCTTTCTATAGAAATCAACAAGAGATTAATAAAATATATTTTAAAACTGACATCAGGACAAAAGTTGAAATCAACTCCAATACAGAGAGAGGTAGCAAATAAAACTGTTATGTTAAGAGCCAAGAAGTTTAAAGTACCAATGGACAGTGCTACCTGAAAAATGCTATTGAACTGACCAAAATAATCCATCTTATTGTGAAAAATAATTGCTTGTGTGTGCGTTTGCATGTGCAACATAACATTTAAAGATTACATATCAAGTTTTATAAATTTGTCTATAAGCTAATACTGTCCACACGCATTACATATTCAGTAAGGTACTTTAATTTCCACTGCAAAGGTATGATTGTAATTCCATTCACTGCAGTTTTCCAAGGCTCAGATAGTGATTATCCTAGACAAGGCAATGAATTTCCTTATAATTTGTATTTTATATTTCAGACACAAGGTGTTTTTGTTTCTTTTTGTTTTAAAACAATCAAATAGCAATCTTCCCAGGATAATGTGAAAATTCATTTAAAAAATCCTATGAACCATTCCAACAAAAGATACACACATTTGAATCTAGACAAACTGCACATTATTGGCAAAAAGCTAATTACAGGCATTCTGCTGGTCAAATTTCCTCACAAAATTCATCAAACCACACATAAATATTTTTGATATGATTCTCTTTACAAAACCATTCAGATCCACATAATTAGTACAAGTAAGGCACATTAGCATATATAATAATTAACAAGTAAAAAAACAAAAAGAAAGGCCAATTTGATCTGAAAACTTTTGTTGTCTGTACTTTTTTATCAGGGATTTTAAGAAACGGTCTGAGGATAAGAAGAGCCTAATCCAGATCCAAAACTAGGTATTTCTGATTCTTGGATACTTGCTATCTCAGAAAAGCAGCTTTGAACATTGCATTATCCTTTGACTGAACCAAGTGTATGCCCCAAGGGTACAGTGCCCATGGTGCATAATGCTGATCCCAAGTGGCAACAGTATTTTGACATCTGTTAACAATTATTTTCCTAAAATTCCAGGAAAAAGGGATGAATCTTTCTGGTTACTTTTGTGTAAATGGCACACTGGATCAACTTTGGCTCTTGAGAAGTACCTAGGGATCTCATCCCACTTCCTACAGAGGAATATAAACATCTTACAGAATTCTAGTATTTGTATTGTATGCTGAAACTGGTACATAAGATTCAAAGTTTTGTATTTAGAGACTTGTAGACGTCTTCCAAGATAAAGAAGCATACCATCACAATAGAGCTACAGCATCATCTTGAACTGTGAAAAAGTGAGTTTGAGACCAGTAGTCACAACCAAGTGTTTTAGCACTTAAGTTCGCATGAATATAAAATAAATATGGTACCCAAATCCACTGCAATCTCCTAAAAGTAAAGTCATCGTAAATCATTGTTTATATCTTCCTCATAAGCAGAAGAGTGATGATTTTTAAAAAAGGGGAAAAAGCTATTTCCAGTTATTAAAATTAAAAGGGGATATTGCATTTATTTCTCCAATACGTTATCATTTTTCTAGTACAAATATTGCTTAAAGTATAAAGAAATAATAGGTAGTGATTTTACTAGCATAATGACTTTCTACAAAATGCCGATGTTTCAAAAATTGTACTGTTTGATTAAATGACTATAACTTCCTCCCCCACCCTATGGACCTCCCACATTTCCCCCCTGGAAATTCATTTGTACACCACACAAGATTTTAATTAGAAGCATAATTTACAGTAAAAACTCTTTACATTACAGTGGTTCTATATAAAAAAGACCCTTTTGTTTTGTCATTTAAAATTGTAATTACACATTAAAAAATAGAACACTATTTTCTTATTAGGGAGAATGAATTTACACATCTTCAGATCAGATTTTCTTATTGCAGTTTTCAAATCAAAGGTCTGTTACTTTATGCTCTAAAGCAGCTGCTATTTGCTGTAATCGAATAGCAAGCTGCATTTTTTGTGCAGCCGGGTCTTCTTCTAGTGCATTTATGATCTAAAAGAAAATAAAAAAGGGAAGATTCAAGTCAAGCTATTACAATATGATTCTATAAGTATTTCTGGAGAAATATGTCCCAGGGTTTTAAAGCATGCTATCTATTAACCAAAAAGAACCTTTTCTGGTATTATCAATCTGGCAAAGCCATTTTCCTCATTGTGAGCAGAGAGCAGACAATGGGATTTTCAAAATGTAAGAGAAAAATCTACTATCAAATGGATGGCAAAATGTATTTCATCATCTACTTCAAGAGCGTTAGGCCAGGCTTGTGACATTTGGGGCCTCCCGGATATTTTATTAATAATCACCCCTTCATTGTTCTTTGCTAATGAAATGAGGAAATCTTCTATATTGGGAATATAAAATTCCATATGGAATACACCCATATTTAGAGTCAGAATATTCTTTAGAACATGTTATAAAGATGTCTGTGAAGACTCTCACTCGTCCAGGGTAATTGCATCGCAACAAAAGTTTAAAAAACAGGCATCTGGATT